>JAIUZE010072894.1:0-10784 GCA_022085475.1 Heliosperma pusillum
AAACAATTAAAATATCTCAAGTGAGTGGAAAAAGATGACATGGGCGTGTGACTCATGCCAAAGTCGGGTTTCGTGTTTGTTTCGGGATTTAAGATGACTCGGGAATAGTTAAATGATGTTCGGGATTAAACCGTAAAAGTTATTCTTTAATTCCGAATAAATTCAAAATAATTATATTAAATTATCATAAATCTAAATAAATCTTAATAAAAATAAATTAAAAATATTATTTTTTTAAATAAAATTTCGGTCTTCAAAATTAAAAGGCGAGTCGGAAAAAGTCAACGAAAGTCAAAGTTGACTTAAAAAGTCGAGAAAAGTCAAAGATGAGTTAAAGTCCAGAAAAGTTTATGACGACTTCAAAGTAAGAAAAGTCCATGCCGACTTTAAAAAGTCAAGAAAAAGTCAAAGACGACTTAAAAGTCAAGAAAAGTCAAAGATGACTAAAAACGGGATTTTCATGAAATCTCTCAGAAATTCCAAATACGAACTCGGAATTTCAAAATACGACTCGAAACCATAAATTCTATTTTAAAAACTTAAGTCTGCTGAAAAGTGTTAGTAAATATTTTTACTAGAAATATTGGGTACTTTTCGGGTTGTTACATACTTTCCGAGCGTGGCCACGCATTTTCAGCTTACTCCTCCTCGAGTGGCCTTGAGATTTAAAACAACCCTGACAAGGGGTGGACAATTCCTATCGCACTATTCCCTTCGAATAGCCACAGCTCATCATGACCCAAAAGATGCTCATTTGACCCCAGTTACGAAGGTCGTAGAGAATAAATCAAAGTCACTCTGAAACTGTGCCACCTTAGGCGAACAGTATTTAGTCAAAGAATTGACTCAAAAGAATACTAGTAGCTCTTGCCACGACCAGGCTACAAGAATTGCCAGAATTCTATAAGCGGTCACTGCCCGACAGATTGTCCCTCACAGTCTGTCTATGTGATCGATTGGTCATCCCTTATGACCCTATGACACTTGAAGTTGCCATCAATCGCACCACAATCTATTCACTTCGAGATGTCACCTCATATAAGTGAATATGGGCCAATGCTATGTTAATACAGTCCACTTCAATGGGGTTCAAAATTGTCTCTACAACCCATTTGGATATAACAAAGCACAAGACGAGTTTTAGAAACTCAAACGATAAATGTGATTATCATATATGAACAATCAACACAATGTTATTGCTTCATATCATATAATCTAAAGTTTATTTCGTCCATGACAATGCATGACGATCTTATTAAATGCAATAAAGGCTTGGGTAGTGAATATACCATATATTCATTTATTCCAACCTTGTTAATTGCTTTTCCTTCCATCCAACGTTATTCCTAATAACATGAATTCATCTATGTACATGTCTAGATCTCTATCTAGTGTTGGGCTCTTTAACTTGAAAGATGCTCCCACTCGTTATCATAACTGATAGGTATTTAGGTGAAAGGATCTACCATTAGTTCTTTTTAAACCACCTCATCCTCATCATAATGTACTAGGTCTCTATTTGTAGAATTTGTAATGATTGACTCTTCAATCATCCTTTTAGTTATTCGCTTCATATATAACAAAAGTACGCCTAGGATTCGGATAAATCCTTATAAGTTTGGAAATTTGGGTTTGTGTAACCTTTACCACATTATCAAATTTTCTCTACCAAACACAAGAATGTATCCCTAGTTCTCCTCGAGAACTCTACAGATGTTCTTGTAGGCTATCCAATGACTCTCATGTGGATTGATTTGTTTTAGGCTTGTCATGCTCCCAGCATACAATTTATTTAGGTATGTGCATGTAATGGCATACATGATTGGTCTCATGTGATCAACAACTCTTAGGTTCAGTGGATGACTATGACCCTTTCATAGTGATCCCACTTTCATCAACATGAATAACCTATTTAACTTGTTGAATAGATTAAGGATCTTATCGATATAAGATACCTTTTAAATGTCAAGCTAAAATCTTCTATTCCACAATAGATTTTGATTTTAGTATACATGTTGCCCTCTTTCATCCAACATTAAAATCCAACCACTCCTTTCAAAAAGGTAATATGAATATGTCACTCTTAATGAGTGAAACGTCATTCACGTGGAAAACAATTTCTCCCACTGAACTTCATGTCTTTACATGATAACTTAAACTCCCACTTAACTTCATGTCTATACATGACTTTAACTCCCACTGAATTTCATGTCTATACATGACTTTTCGACAATTCGAGTGAAACCCTTCTTATATCTTATAATAGAAAAGATCATCATAACCTCTAGGTAGATACATACAATAGGCTTGTGTCATGTACACATCCTATTCCAAATCCCTATTTGGACATGTGGTTTTGATGTGTATCTTGTACACACCTATTATGAGGTATTTCATTGATGATTTGGGTCTAAGCTTAGTTACGCATTAACTTGGCTATTGTAGACATCTACATGTCTATCCATGCAACTATAATTGGACACTTCCAATTAAAACATCTTCAAGTTTATAGAATGACTTTGGACAAGTCCAAATATGTCATTCATTTGCATAGATTCTATTTAGTTTCATAAGTCTCTTTTGGAAAATCGAAATTCAAAATTTCTAGGTGCTTCCACTTCATAGATCATAATCTTATTATATCGAGAACAATTTCTTTTGGTCTCGTCACTAGTCTAAGGATTCACCTAAGAACGCTTTCTTTTGGTCTCCTCACTAGTCTTGAGTCTAACCTAAGAACATTTTCTTTTGGTTTCCTCACTAGTTCTTAACTAGGTTTTTCGTTGTGTGGCTTATTGTCTCCCACTCTATATATATAGAAAAATACAACTATTTTCTTTAAAGAACGCCTTATGAGCCACAAACAAATTTGTACTCATACTCGTAAGGGAGGTAGAAGTATCACAACATGACCTTAAGTGATCTACTAAAGACTTTATCGTAAAGACATCGAATCTTAGCTTCGAAATAGACTAGTTCTATAAGCTAAAGAGGTAAACTCATATTCATGTATGTCCATTACAATCTTTATAAATGGTGTGGCCAATTGGTTTGGTAGACTCCCTACTTTGAGTTCAATAACTCAATTTGACTTAACAATTGATATTTCAAAATGAGAATCGAATTCTTAGTCTTCTATTATAATAATCCAATCATCATAATACTAATATGATCAATTTGAGTCGATACAATTTATGTTATTAGTGCAAGAAGAGTATGATGACAAGTTCTTAGAACTAAAAAGTTTCAACAAACCGAGTGACTTGGGTTGAAAACCAAGTCACTAAATCCAATTACAACCAATGTCAATAAAAGGAATTAAACAAATTTTCATGTCAAACAAGGAAATTATAAAAGTTCTAAGAACAATGTCTCAAAATACATCCCAAAATTTAGACAATTCAAAATGAGACCAAGCTTCCATAGGTCTTCAATCATGGGTAGCTACCTTAGCTTCCATTGAAGAGCCTTCTTAGGCTTGCTTGTCCTTGCCCTTATCCTTGCTAGGATGCCCTAATTACAATTAAATAGGGTAAGAATCACAACTCGTATCTATATACCAAAGTTGAGATCATAACATAAACGATAGGGATAAATTATCAACTGAAACATCTTTCCAGTTTTGATATCTCCTAGATATTTAGTGCAATTTCCCTTCCAATGCTCTATTCCATTACAATAATGGCACTTGTCCTCGGTTGAGGCACCTTTCTTAGGTTAGGGTGAGCTATTCTCAATAGCTTTTTCCCTTTCCTTTGAAGGTGGAGGGCTTCTTCCCTTTACTACCACCTTTCTTGAACTTCCCCTTACTATTATATCCTTGGAGGTGCTAACATTTAGTCTCATGTCTCTCTTAGCTTCCAAAAGCATCTTGTGTAATTCATGAAGAGAGGTTTTCATGTTTTGCATATTGTAGTTTACCCTAAACTGCATATATGCTTTGATTTTCCCCAAGGAATGTAAGACTCGGTCGATAACGAGTTGTTCGGGAATGGTCACCCCTTGCAATTTAAGAATCTCAACATGCTCAATCAATTTGAGTACATGAGCGCTAACGTTTGGTCCTTTTTTAGGTTCATGTTGAATAATGTGGAAGCCGTCTCATATTGTAAGATCCTAGGATCTTGTGAAAAACATGGTCACAAGCTTGGCATAGATCTCATAGGCCATGCTCATCTTATGGCACTCCTTTGGAGATCGGCCTCCATCGAGAAGATCAAAAAAGTTTTTGATCGCGGCGGATTCTTTTTGGTAAGCCTCATAGGCATGCCTTGCGGCGGCGGTTGACATTTCATTAGCTGTTTCGGGAGAGGCTTTGGTAAGATAACGAACTTGTCTTCACCCTCCGCGGCCAAACAGAGTTGCATATCCCAATCGGTAAAATTAGCGCCATTTATTTCTAACTTGCATCGATCCATGAAGGATCGAAGCCATGAGACATTCGTGAGAGTTGGAGCATAGGTGCTGGTGGATGAATTAGCATTTGCCATTGCAAATTTAAACAATATTAACTACAAATTTTAGACATAAAGGAAATGTCAACATTTATCATTTTAAATATACTTGTAAACATTTTAAACAAGTTTAGCATTTAAATAGTGACCTCTACCAACTATTATAAATGATTCCGAGATCCAAATTCATATCAACTTGGGCACGGTAAGCCGATTCATCCCTTATTAACATAATTCGGTGGATTAACTCTTTAATCGATTCTACATTAGAACTCTCGGTCGATAATATTACTTTAATATTTATCTTAAGCCCGGAACACATGCGGCTACGGTCGCGAATACTTCTGTTGAGCTCAATCCAAATTTCGAAATAATAACATTTATTACCCCACTTACCCAACGTAACAAGTTTAGCACCCCGGTGAGCCGAGCCTACTTCCTTGCGAAATTGGGATTCATGGGTTCTACATTTGGTAAGGCTTGATCTCAATTATTTATTATGAGAGGTCATGACAATTTATTATCTATCTCGTTTAAGTGAACTAAATCGATGAATTAACGATAATTTTAATTGACACGGTCGAATACTCGATGAAATATGCATGTCATGTTATGGCGATTTGGCAATGCATGCAAACATATTAAATAAAATGCAAGCATAAAAATAAAACTCCTAGTATGGCCTTTCCTAGAATAGAAAATCATATATTCTATTACAAATTCGGAAACCAACTCCTTTGGTCCCTTGAACTTCATAAGCACGCCTCCCAAGGTCACCGTCTCTCTCGGAACTCCTTTCCGAATGGCACCGTCTTTGGGAAACTCCGGTTTTACAATTAGTTACAAAATATATAATAAAATTACAATAATTTCCTATTATACATTTGTAAAAATAAAATAATACAATAAAAGTGATACGAGATCACATTAAATTACAACCGAATCAATATTCCCTTACATTTCGGGCAATATCGATTAAATCTAAGGCCATACAAGTAAAAATACATAATTCCAAATTACATAAACCAAAATATGACATTCATAAATTGAAAATATGACATTCATAAATAAAAATGCAGCATTATAATATGTATAAAACATGCTCATGTTAAATGCCAAATCGCCCTATTTAACGGTTTATATCGAATATAACCCGGTTTTACGGAAATGCGTGATAATAACACTTTAAAATCACCAAACAATACTTAAATCATCTTTAAGTCCAAGTTAATTATCCCAACTCATTTAGGCCTCAAAAATTAGTCATTTCTCAATTTTTGACAATAATTCAACTTGTTGTTATTTAATTGCTCATAATCAGACTTTAAAATCATATTTTAATCAAATAGATCAAAATTTAATTAAAATAATTTCAAAATTTGGATTTTAAATTTTTTTACATTCTGGAACATTTCCATGACACTCATAATGTCAAAAATCATGGTTAAAAATTTTGAATCGTTTTTGAGAAAAATCGGTTGCGCTTTATCGGTTTTATCAAATAAAACACATAAAGCATGCGAACATTAATCATATTAAATTTTAAAATTTATATCTGAAATGTGGGACATTTACGCAACCAGGAAAAATTTCTCTTGACATGAAATTTATTTTTGCTTTATTTTCTAAATAAGTCACTATTTATGCCATTTTTAAATTAAAAATTCATAAATCATGCTAGACAGCTCATATGAGTCTCAACTTTTGCATTCTAACATTAAAACATGCATTTGACAACATACTAAAATTTCATGATCAGATTCAATGCGGAAGTATTTTTACCCATCTAACCTTTATTTATTCTATTTTATCATATAAAAATCATAAATCATACGAAATAAGTCCACTTCATACGAAATTTTACATACAGTAAGTAAAATGCATGTGTAATATTGTGCACAAATTTCAAGGTCAGAAGATAAGTCTAACTATTTTTAGCATTTTAAACATCATTTTACTCATTAAAATGTAATAAAAACACTAAAAATCATATTTGAGCAATATAAATTTCCATAAATCATCAAAATGACCAACTATCATATTAGGACCAGAATATATTGACATGCAAATAAATTTGTGATTTTATCTTATAAAACACAAATTACTAGTTTTCTTTAAGTTACAATAACTCGAAAAAGCTAAAAATCGATTATGCATGCAACAACCTTGGCTCTTGATACCGCTTTTAAGTTTCTTAAACTCAATATTAGACATTTCTAATATCATTTTACAATTAGTTTACTCTTAAACTAAGTAGATCTTATGCATGCATAACTAAAAACAAATAAGGAAGAAGAAATTGTTCCTTACATTGAAAATAAACGATTTTGGGCACAAGATTAGGACACCTTCCTAATCTTGTTCTTGAGCTTAATATATTTGGGATGAATCTCCAAGTCCTTAGTATAAGAACTCTCCTTTTGTTGCACCAAGACAATACCCAAAACAATACAAAATACTACACTAGTATGTTTTGTAGTAGCCCTTAATAATATAACTAATAAACACTATTACTACTCTTAGTAAATTTTATTAATAATTTATGAACCAAAGTAGTTTGAAGCTTCTTAAGCTTTTCTTTTAGAGTGAGAAGTGGAGAGATTGAGAGATAAGTGCATTCTTTATTATGAGATCAAGTAGTGAATAAATAAGAGAAAAACTTCCCTCTTTTTTTTTTCTTCACTTGGAGCCGGCACACTCCCACTTGGGGAAGGGTGTTGCCTTTCCCTTTTGTTCTTCACAAGAAACTAGCTAAGGTATAGGTTTAGGCTAGTAATCATGTTGTCCAAATCTTGATTAGAATAATACTTAAAGCCTAAACCCTACTACCCACCCTACAACCGGTTTCTCATGTGTAAAATGGAGTCCATTTTATTTTTGTGATTTTGTCATTTGTCACATATGTGACATGTGACATGTAACATGTAATTAAGCTTATAAATGTACATTTAACTAATTTAAATGCAATTTCATAACAAATAAATTAGACTTAACAAGTCACATTTTATAATTACATGTAAATAAAATAGGTCATCTCATATTTGGTTAATATAATCTACAACAGTTTGTAATTATAATCGACCAATTTCACTTATCTCAAATGTTTCATAAACATAATGCATTCTTAGTAATATAACAATTAAATTACTAAAATGAATCTTATTTAATCATATTACAATAAGATATAATTCTCACTTTCAATTTAAACTTGGTTCAATTTAAGGGATTAATTAATCTGTATCGCTATACAATTAATTAATGTACATGATTGGGGGATTGTCCTTTAGGTGTGACCTCAAGGGATCAACTGATCACCACCGTCGTACGACAGTAACATCAAACTCAATTGAGCCAATCGTTACCGATTTATGTTGACCAGTTGACTATAATATTCATCATCCCTTTCGTATTTTTATTATCGAGATTTAATTATGTGATCGCACTATTGATGAGGACACTTACTCCAACACTTTCTCCCGCCCTTATATTCCTTAAAGCTATCTCTGTTTGTGATAAGATATGTGGGGTTGAAATGCTCGTCTTGCAGAATCATGGTGATGATCTCGACATGGCCAGCCTTCACGAAACTATCTTCCCCAAACAAAATACTGACACCTTGACCGCCTAAGCAAGATGCTTGGCGAGTTTTGACGACATGAGGTGTTGGTGCAGTTTCGAGCAGGTTTATGATTTGGAATCCCTCAAGTTCGTGGACTGGTTCAGAGGTGACTTGGTTATTTGTTGTCTTCTCTATTATGACCTTGATAGGAGAAAATGTTATGGTGACTACCCCATCTTCTAGGGGCATTTTGATTTTATGATGTACAGTAGGCGTCACAGTTTTTGAGGCATGTATCTGTGGCCATCCCAAGAGAATGTTGAAGGAAGCCTTGATGTCTACCATTTGGAAATGGACCTTTCTTTCGATTGGTCTTGTAGTGATGGTTAAGGTTGTGAGTCTTATTACTTTGCGGCGAGTGCCGTCATAAGCACGAACTCCTTGGGTAATTGGGGTCCAATCTAATTCGACCATTCCCAAATTATATGCGGTTTCAAGGGGTATAACATTGACGGTTGAACCATCATCGACCAATGTCATAGGAATATTGTTCTTAAGATATGTGACAATGATGTATAGTGCCAGATTATGGGTCACCCCAAATGGTGGTAGGTCTTCGTCAGAGAAAGTAATTGGATTACTTAGTCTACTGGAATCTTGGAGAACGAGATTGACGACGTCTTCTAGTGTCAAGTGTAACTCCCCGATTTTTTTCTTTCATAAAAAAAACAATTTAAATACAAAGGGGCGTACAAATAGTTCCATTATATTGTTATACAACGGAAAATAACAAAGTGGTAGGAAAATAACACATTCTTACAAAGACGTTACTGCCGTATTTTCCTTGTGGAAAAATAGAAAGCTAATTTACATAAGAAACAAGTTTTCTTACTACTAATACTAAAACCAATTTATTTCGTTCCATTACTAAACAAACTTTTTCTTCCCGTCAAATCTCGCTTCTTGTTATTCCCATCACAACAACCTGAAAAAATATAAATATAACGGGATCAGCCTACCACCGGCTGAGCATGACTTCGGTTACCTCCACCGACCTTAATTATGTCATTTTTTTATTCATTAAGAAGTTGCTCGTTATCTCGTATATTAAAACACTTATCAATAACCAGTCTTATTGTGACACCCTCAAATTTGCGGAAAGAAAAAAAAATTAATTTAAATAAATACAAGATGAGAATACGTTTCTAATAGGTTCACTTTAGTGAAAATCGGTAAATTTTTAAAACCGGAACCTACTATTAAATGTATTCATCATAACAAGGGTGTCTTCAATACAAAGGTTCATAACAAAAAGGAAATAATATTATACATAAAAAAAATATCTGAAACGGGAAACATATCTCCCGTATAAATACAGAAATAAAAGAGTGTATAATAATATACAATCCTAAGAACCGAATATAGGTCCAAGGTAATACTTCGCTCGCTAGCTCGTCAATGTACCCAAGTATGCATCACAAACCTGCCAACCGCATTAAATATAAACACGGAAGCCACAGTCAGTGGGGAGTAACTCCGAGTTCTCCCAGCCACGAAATGTCAAGTTTAATAAAACATGAATAACATAAAAGCAATGTATATGGACAATACAAAACTTTAACATATATGATATGCTTTTCATGTTATGAAACAGATAACTAACAAATAACCTAGCATGTGAAAGCTATCATGTGAAACCGATAATAAACTATAACTCGAGGTAGGGAAGCTGGTATGCTAGCTCAGAGGTTCCTCTCAGAAACATGGCCGTGATACACTCAAACCCTAATCAACACGTAATCATGTGAATCAGTTAACAATCGGTAATCCAAACTATATCAACCTTAGCCGGCTTGCATCTCACCTTCTAAGATTCATAGAATCATACAAACATGAAAGACCAATACGTCTAGAAACAGGCACAAGTTCTTAGCACAGTCAATAGAAGACTTCTGTAACTCGAGTCTATACCACGAGGTAGGATATACTTATATATTTAGGCTCAGCGGTTACCCTAATAACATGGCCCAAATACAAAGCACAAATCTAGGCTCAGCGGTTACCCTAATAACATGGCCCAGATCCAAAGCACATATCTTAGCTCAGAGGTTACCCTAATAACATGGCCAAGATACAGCTCAACCCTAAACCTAGACTGCGCAGACCTAGAGAAATGCGAAGATCCATCGCATCCAAGACCCATGATACAATCACATGAGTACACCCTAAGAAGATCCATCAAAGGGGTTGGCTAGTACTAAAGCTGGCTCCATTTCCCAACGTGGAAACTATGGCAGCCATGCCCCGACTTGAAGATCCATCAAGCCGGGAACACAAAAGCTATCAAGCGACAAACTCCGTATGCTCGTTAAAGATAGTACGGCCTATCAATGTCATGGTCCAAGATACTCATTTAGAATTAGAATGGTCAAGACGCCATATACTCATAATTCTCTATGGGTACTTAGTCAAAACGACACCAACCATATAATTAAACAGTCACGGGAAAAACATCCTATCATGTGACTAATTGCATATAAATCATATTCAAATATCATATCGCCTCATATCTACTAAGGCTCATTCATTCATTCATTAAATAAAACCTTACCTGAAGACAAATCCCCGCCCCGAGTCCCGCGACGGGTCATCAGTCAAAACGGGGCTGACTAGATCTTAGTGTGACCAAACCCGTTTGGTCAAACCGGCTAGAAACAGAGTCTTTATCACATAGACATAAAATCAACATATTCATTACATGTTATTTTATT
>JAIUZE010072895.1:0-22096 GCA_022085475.1 Heliosperma pusillum
AGACAAATTGGAGTCACCCAAGTGCAAATTAGAGAGATGCTTTTCTCATTCTCTTTGAGGGGTAAGGCAAAGTTGTGGATACATAGCCTTGATAAGGTTACATTAGGTATCACCGATTGGGAGAGTTTAGCTCTTGCCTTCTACCAAAAGTACTTTCCTCCAGAAAAGACCGCTTTGTTGAGAAGTCAAATCACTGGTTTCCGACAAGGGGATGATGAGAGCCTATATGAAGCTTGGGAGAGGTACAAGGACTTGCAAAGGGAGTGTCCTCATCACAGGATAGATCTATGGCTCCTTGCCATCACATTCTATAATGGGTGTTATATAGAGTCCCGTCGTATCCTGGATTCTGCTAACAATGGAAGATTTGATCAAATCAATGTTGAAATTGCTCACACTACCATTCAATCCATGGCAATTCACGATTCTCAATATAGAAATTCCCGCTCCATACCATCAAAATCTAAGCAAGAGGACCCCACTTTTACACTTTTACAAGCTCAAGTAGCCCTTCTCACACAAAAGCTAGAACAATTTCAATCCTCCTCATTTCAACAAAGTGACAATGGTGTAAGTAAACTTGAAGCCATGATGCTGCAATTGGCTCAAAGGCAAGACACCATTATAGCTCAATTCCAAGAGAGCGATCAAGCTAAGGATGCCGCCATCAAATTGTTGGAAGCTAAAATTTCCCAATATGCCTCTTCTAATACCCATCAAAAGCAAGGGCAACTGCCTTCACAATGTTACCAACCTCACGAAACTGTAAATGCCATTTCCTCGAGAAGTGGTAAGCATAATGATGAGCCCGTGGTTGTTGATGTTGAAGCTGAGGTGCCCATGTCAAAAGGGAAAGAGCCCGAGATTCCTATTGAGATCAAAGTCCCATTTTCCCAAAGGTTAGCCAAGCACAAGGAGGAGGCAAAGTATGGTAAGTTCCTTGATGTCATCAAGAATTTAAAGGTAACAGTCCCTTTCTTGAATTGCTTTCCCAAGTTCCTTCTTATTCCAAGTTTATAAAGGAAGTCCTAAAAAAGAAGAGATCCTTCACTGAGATGAAGACCGTAGCTTTCACTGAAGAGTGTAGTACACTCTTGCAAAATAAGTCTCCACCAAAACTCAAGGACCCTGGTAGTTACTCTATCCCTTGCACTATAGGCACGTATACCATTGATAAGGCCCTTTGCGATCTAGGTGCTAGTGTAAGTGTCATGCCCTTTTCTATGTTTGAAAAACTTAACATGGGTGCTTTGAAATGCACTAATATTACTTTGCAAATGGCGGACCGTTATCTAAAACAACCTATGGGTGTTTTAGAAAATATGCCCGTCTAAATTGGTAAGTTTTTCATTCCCGTTGACTTTCTAGTACTTGACATAGTCGATGACTCCCAAATCCCAATCATTTTGGGAAGACCCTTTTTGCACACCACCGGTGCAGTTTTTGATGTCAAGAATGGGAAGTTGACAGTAGAGATAGGAGATGACAAGGTGACCTTTAGTAAAAACTCCACCGTTAGGAGTCCTGTGTTAGAAGACTCATGTTATGTGCTTGATGTGTATGACTCTTCTATTGTTTCTTCTATGCCTCGATCCTTACTGGCAGATCCGTTGGAGGCACATGTTAGTGTTGATTCTCTTACAGGTGAGCATACTAAAAGCACTACTGCTAAAAGTGCTAGAAGGGGCTATTCTCGGAAAAGCTTGGCATGGATGGAGAATGTAAAGAACACTATGAAGATGACCTTGGATGATAGTGAGCTTAAAGATAAAGGATGATCAAAGAAAGAAATGGAGTCTAGCAAGACTTTTAAATTGTGCCTCTCCGGAGGCAACCCGTGTTCCTTTTCTTTTTGCATTTTTATTTTTTTCCCTTTTTCATTGTTAGGATTTATTTTGCAGATGAAAGAGTTTTTGAAGAATCTATAAAGACCTTCCTTGTCAAGTCCAAAAGACTAGCTTTGGGGAGTCCGCGGTGACTAGTAAGCTTCACTCTTCTTTCATTTTTCTTTTTTCCCATTAAGCATCTCATTTTGCATATTTTGTCTTTGTGCTTTACATTGAGGGAAATGTGCTGTGTAGCTTTGGTGAGTATTGCATTTTTCCCATTTTGCAATTTTATTTGATCCTTTTTCAAATTTTGAATAAAAGAAAGAGAAGATTTTTGAGAAAATTTTAAAAAAATTTCTGAACACAATTGAATGCTTTTCATGCTTTGCTTGCTTGTTTACTATGCTATCATGTTACATTTTCCAAACTTAGAGCTTTCAAAAGATAATGATTCATTATTCATTGAATTGTGCATACATGGGGAAGTCTTGTACACAGTAGGCATGGAATGAATCTATAGATGAGTACGCTTGATCTTGACATTTGGCAAGTTACATATATTGTAAGGTAGAACCTCCTTAGGCTGGTATCTATACCCAGTCTCATCTAGGTGTGTGTAGTTCTCCTTGTGATGTGTGTCATGTCAAAACGCATAAGTATGGTTCTCATTTCATTCCTATAAGCATTGCATTCGTGATTCACTATGATTTGAAGCCTTTTTCACTTTGAATTTCCCCTCAAAATAAGCCCCTTCATACAAATGCTTCACAAAAATAATAGCTACATATAAAAACTGCCTACCTTTTGAGTTGGTAGCTAGATTATGGTGTATGAGTGCTATTTTGAGACGATTTGTTCCTTGATGACAAAGTGAATTTGGGAGAACGAAAATGTTCAAGAAGTGATAATATGTTCAAAAGAAAAAGAGAAATAGAAAAATGAAAAATCAGAAAAAAAAGAAAGAAAAGAAAAAATCGGAAAAAAAGAAGAAATAAAAGAAGCTGTGAGTATCTCCTCAAAATGTCAAATCAATAGAAGGAGTTTACCCTTGTGTTTCGTGCGTAATAAGCCACTTGTTCAGTCTGGCTTCATTTTTCGTCTTCTGGGAATCAACCGACAGTTTGGATTGAGTATTCATTTATCATTGGTCAGTTGCTAGCTCATTCTAACCTTCACATGACCATAACTGTTTGTCCACCTTTCACCCATTTCCCAAAGCCTTCTTCTCATCTTTTCGGCTTCTTTTCTATGTGCATTGTGATCTTTGACTTGTGTTTTGAATTGTTTACCATATTAGACTGCGGACACATTTTCATAAGTCGTAGATAGGTGAGTGTCTCAAAAACATTTACACATAAAGAAATCGCCTTTTACATACATGAGTGTTCGAGTGTGCCGTAAGAGTCCATTTGTCAAAAGATCATGCAAGAGCCGAAATTCTGTAGTGAAATTCTTTGCGCTACGCCGTTATGTAAATCTCAGCCATGTTTATATATCATTCTTGCCCACGTTGCTTTTGGGTTATGATTCATTATGTTTTCAAAGTTTTACGTTGAGATTTGTTTCTTGATGGTATAGTAGCCAATGCTTGCAACCTTGTCCTGGTAGTGTTTGTTATGTTTGCTTGAGGACAAGCAAAGGTTTAGCTTAGGGGAGTTTGATAAGTGAATATTTGTATGATTTTAACCCCCAATTTAGCTCGGTTTTGTATGTCATTTGTGCTTTGTTAAGCCATTTTATGAGCTAATATCGTCTTCTAGGCGAATTCCTATGTTCTAACCTGTTTTGTAGGGAAAGTGACGTTTCTACGCCTTTTTTCTATATTCCCGAGCATTTGTCTAGAACCCGACGATTTGAAGAAGCAATCTTGACCAAGTGAAAGGCATTTCAAGAAGGTTCACTAATTCAAAAGAGAGAAGAAGTAAAGACGATGTCGCAGTTGTCAGAAGACCGATCAGTTAGGCGAAGAATTCATCGTTTTACATCAAACCCTATCAACAAACCCGACTCAAGAGGTCAAGGGGGATGATGGAAGTCAAGTCATATGCAAGGGGAGATGAAACGAGAGTCAAAGCTTCTAGAATGCAACTTACCCGATCGGGTAAGTGTGTACCCGATCGGGTATCCCTGCTGCTTCAAGCAAATTGCTTCAACTTCCTCCTTTTGTCCTATATGTTCAATGCTCGACCCCTTCCCCACGAAACCCTAATGCTATATAAAGGATGCTCCAGCCACTCTTCTCAACACAATCCTCTTTACAATAATCTCTTCTCTTCTTACATTTCTCTTTAGATTAGGAGGAAGGGAGAACTAGTCTCTCTTCTCTCATTCTCTTCTTCCTTTTCATCTTTAGTTCTTAGTTTATTTCTGTCTTTTCTACATCAAAACCTTAGCTTAGATCAATAAGAGTTTCAATCTTTGTAATCTATTTTGTTGGGTACAAGTGTTGTAATTCAAGGAACGATTATTCTATGCAAGGGATTTCTATTATTGTTATCACTTTCATTGTTGATCGTCACCTAGGTATTCCTGCTTTATCCCTTGCTTAAATGTCTTTATGTTTCCATTTGATTGTTATTTTCTTTATATGTTATTGTAGATTCATTTTTAGTATCGTTATAATCGTCATTTCATTTCATTAGATTGTTAATTTAGCGTCGTTATTATTGCCACATAGGGAAAATATTGTCAAAATCAACTAAACATGTCTATCCTAGTTTTCATTGTTAATATCATCTTAGATTTAGACATCGCCATGAGTGAGTAGTCACCTTTCTAGGGTGTAGGGTAGCCATGTTAGGTTGATTAAAAGATGAAAATTGGATAAAAGAAATTGTGCTTTTAAAACATTGTGTCTATGCATGTTTGGACGATAACGATAGTTAACGATTTCTGGCCGAAAATCATTGACTAAAATGGAATTCTTTTCCAAGGTAGAGATACGTGAATTGAATAGATAAAGCATGACATGGTGGATTAAGACCTAGTAAATTGCCTAAAAGCCTGCTAGACCATCTGATCTATGATTGTAATGAACACATCATTCTTACGAAGTCACAATGAATTATTTGCATGTTCCATATCCAATTTCATCAATATGTCAATCTACATGTGTGAACCTACTTCCCTAGATGCCTTTTATTATTGTTAATTCATCATTTGCTTTATTGCTTTCATCTTCAATTGCTTTTATTTTGTTTTCATTTATGCTTTTTGTTAGTTTAGACATCATAATCCCAAAACCTAGATATTTGTTAGATAAGACCAAATTGCGAGACATCTCACATTCTATAGGAAACACCATCTCCCTGAGGATCGACCCCTACTTCCCTAATTACACTAATTTGTTATTAGCCTAATCTGGGTAATTTATCTTTGTATCGGGCTCGCGACAAGCACGATCAGTCGAGTAGTCACCTACTTGTTCGAGTAATATGGTTTAAGGATCTTAGTCAGAAGGTCACTCGATCGAGTAAGGCACACAGTCGAGTAGGTCGTACTCGATCGAGTAATATAAGTACTCGGTCGAGTAGCCTCAAAAGTGGTTCGAGTTCACTTGTCCACTCGGCCGAGATATGGTCTTACTCGATTGAGTAGCCTATCTACTCGGCCGTGTGACAGGTGAAACAACAAGGAACACGCACCACATCACACAACTCAAGGCATTAAGGCATTCCCGACTCAAACCCGTCACAAACAACATCAAAACCAATATATGAATTATAACCCATCCAAGACAAACATGAAAACTAATAAACAAACATGTATAGATAGTTTTAAACATTTAATTCAACACAAAATTATGAGATTATCAAACATAATTCCCCTATAAAACACCCAACAACATATGAGTCACATACAAACCAATTCAACATAAAACCATCATATTCATAAGATGAAAACACATAAAAGATGTAACTTTCTCATGTGAATCTACTCTAAGACAACTAACTAGGCAAACAAAATAATGTCGAGTATCCCGTCTACGTTATCTCAAGCGTTTCCAAAACGGCACCTTAAAGCTAAGCATCTGTCTCCAAGAATTCAAAAGACTAAAATAGAACAGTCATAAGACAAAAGATAAGAAAGACATGAAGTTTGTAAGATGATATTTTTGAAATATTAACAAAGGTTCGAACTTTCTTATCTATAAAGAAAGGGATCGAGAAAAGGTGAAGTTTAGCCCAACAATCAAGCGATTTGGTGAAGAAACGAATGAGATATGAGTTTTATAAGAATATGAAGGATGAGTTTAATGGAGGATTTAAGATGGAGGAAAATCAATTTTTTAGGAAGGAGAAGATGAAGTGGGTTAGGTTAAATCAAGGGAGGGAACCTAAAAAGAAGCCCAATAAGTCTTAGTTTTGCCCAATACTAAAGTGGATTGATTGCCACAAAAATTGCGCTAGAATCCGATATTAGAGTCTAAACGGACCATTAAGAAGCGGTTTTGACCCAACTAAAATAAATGCAGATTTTCATAAAACTAAAAGCATTTAATAATAAATTAGCAATTTAAAATATTTTAAGCAATAAATAAAAAAAGAATTATAAAATTAACGAATTTATTAAATTATCCATTATGATAAAATCGAGAGTGTTATATATTTTATCTGCACTTATTTGTTCGTTGGGATTTTTAGTCTATCGGTATCATGATTGTCTTGTAAGAGCACCAAGATGTAGGAGATTTTCCTCCACCAAAAGCTGTCATTATTAGCTCGCATGACATCATTTCTTTCGATATACTTGTTACGTAATTACGTAATTACATCTTTTTCTCGGCACTCGACAACTCATATGTCTCGATGGTTACGTGGAGGTTCTAACCTTACAGATACTTTGGGTAATGACCCTCGGATTCATTCCATCGTACTCCACCAACACCTGGCGATCTCATTTCACCAATAGTAGTTCATCAACCGTTTTAGAATGTTGTATTTTAATGTTTTATGATAAAAAAATTTCATTTGACCAAATGAGTCAAATGTCATAGCCCATATGTAGAGATTACAACTTTCAGAGTTTCGGGTGTCAAAAAAAAAAAACAAGAGTAATGTAGTGCCCTTGAAACAACATGATTTATGGGTGTCGATGTGACATTTTAAATATCAATCTTATGGAACAATTTTAAACAAAAATTATGTTAACTAAAGATTTTTTATTGTTGTTGTCATCTGGCATTGATTATCTGATTATTTATTTTTATTGTTTAAATGTGCGCACTATGTCTTCTGAATTCACAACTTAACGGTTGAAGTAAGATAACTCATACTACTTGAGCTAACTCTTGTTCTTATGTGATATTCAGGGACGAAGCTAGAACAAATAAGAACCAGGGCCGAATTTAATTTTATCGATAATACTCATTCATCACAGGTCTGTCCAACAAATTTACTACATATATTTTATAGAGCGAGTTTTTAATAGCCTATATGATGAATAAAACTAGAAGCATAAGTAATAAACCTAAAATAAAAAGATTTTTGATGCTCACAAGCATCGAACCCATGATCTAGTGTTTAGATGATGGATGTCTCAACAACTATGCCACACTGACTTCTCTGACAACATGCCTACTTATACATTATTTACTCTTCAAAAGCTAGCTCGGGCCAAGGTCCCTACGGCCCAGGAGTAGCGTCGTCCCTGGCTGATATTGATTATGAAATACTTCGTATTCCTTACTGCTTATCTAATGACCATCGGATATCTGCCCCTTCGCACATATATTAGAGCCTCATAACATATATAGGCTAAATCACCAAAATGCATTAGTTCATAATAATAAAGTTACAATTTTATTAAGAGCAGTAGATGACAACAAGAAATAAAATGCTTAATCTTAAAAGGCCTAGCTAGATGGCCACTTCACCTCCATAGCTATTACTTACGCTTGCAAAGGGTAACACCATCTCCAATTGAGATAAGACTCGACTCAACTCGAGCATCTTTTGCTAGATAGTTGTTCAAAGTTTTGGTATGGTCGCGTACACTTTCCATAAATGAATCATCTCCATCGTCATTGAAGAACTTAACGCCATCAGGAAATGCAACTGAACCAAACCAAAGGGTGTTGTCATTGTAAGTTTCTTAAACTTAATATTAGACATTTCTAATATTATTTCATTAATAGTTTACTCTTAAACTATTTAGATCTTATGCTTACATAACAAAAATACAAAGAAGGAAGAAGAAATTGTTCCTCACATTGATTTGGACGATTTTGGGCACAAGAATAGGACACCTTCCTATACTTGTTCTTGAGCTCAAATTTGAGGGATGAACTCCTAGTTCTTAGTATAAGAACTCTCCAATTAGTTACACCTAAGACTACCCTTAATCTCTAGAAAATACTACACTAGTATTGATGTGGTCGTTATACACCAAAAATAAAACCTAAGTCTACAAACTAAGAAGATAGCGGAAGTAGGGTCGATCTCCACAGGGAGGAAACTAATTAACTGTAATCTAAATCTGCAATTAACAAACTGGGGGGTTTTGAAAAGGTTTTATCTAAACTAAATAAGATTAAAGGAAAGAGAAATAAAGGAAAAAATAAAAATGAAATAAATCAGATAAGAGAAGAATATGTTAGGATTCGGTCTACTGCAGTATCGGCATCTACGGGTCAACTAAGTCAGTCAATCTTATTAATGAGAAGAGCAATGGCTTTCTCCTCTCGGTCTCAAACCGCCCTAGGGATTTTCCTAATTAACTCTCGTCCTCTTAGGAGTCACCTATCAATTCTAAGCAAGCCTTCCCTTCCAATCTCTCGATCCAGGTCGGGGTTAACTACCTAACCTAGTCTCCTGCGTGCACTCATTCGACTAAACCTCAATTAAATTGCAAAGATCGATTCTCATATTCAAGACTAACTAAAATAATCTATCCTAACATGCCTCTACTACAGTTTCCCTCATCCCAACATACAAAAGAATTAGCTACTCATGCTATTAACTATGCTAACAAAGACGATTAAACATATGACGATAGACATAATAAAATCGTAATTAATAAGCATGAACAATAACAACACAGCATTAATTAGGAAGAGAAACAGTAATTAAGACTAAAGATTAAGAGTGAAAGAGAAAAGAAGAAGTTTACAATCTTAGCAAATCCGGCGTAAAGAACAAATCCTACGTCGATAAACCCGAATGCAAACCAAAGATAAAGTTTAGAAACTAATGGAAAATTAATGCTAATTACTGAATGATTAAAACTGAATAATAGTTACTGAATAACTAATGACGTAAATAAGAGTCATATATAGTGTATAACACGACTCTAAACCTAATTCACCTAATGGACTTAAAGCCCGCGATAGGATCTACTCGATCGAGGAACATAACCACTCGATCGAGGACTTTATTCATGGAGATCAGTCGATCGAGCATTTTATCTACTCGATCGACCAACTGGTAAACGGCTTCTACTCGATCGAGCAAAGATGTAGCTCGATCGAGGTCTTCTAGCTTCAACTCACCTCGATCGACCAAATGCGTACTCGATCGAGGTCTTCCGGCATAGTACATAGTAAGGGTCATGACTTTGGCTTGATTATGGACGGTTCCACGCTTCCCCATGCAAGAGTTCCTGTTCCGATCCTTCCATTCCTAAATGCATGCAAAGTGGACTGTTTTGGCTCGGTTTCCGCTACTACACAGCTTGTACCTACAAAATGGTAATGAAAGTACAAAGTAGCTAAATAGGGGCATATGGCGATATAATATCACCTAAATGACATAGAAATGCGTGCATAAATGGACTAGAAAGTCTATGTAAAACACACGCATCAAACTTCCCCAAACCAAACCTTTGCTTGTCCTCAAGCAAACTAAATGCAGCTATATGGAACAAAATAAACCTAGGGGAATGGAGCAAGTCTCAGAGCTAGCCACAAGTCAATATTAAACCATTCAATGCACTCATTCAATCGCTACAAAGCTTAATACGAAAGTGAACAAATTTGAACAATCTTGGAAATAAATTAGACTTTCGACCTTGCAAGACTTAACCAAATTCGGACTCTCACGGATCACTCTTCTCTCAACAAGCAAATGGTAAGTAAATTTGTATAAGAGAGAGAAAAGAAAATATAGTCACTCACCTAGACTACGACCGACACAACATGCATTACTAACTAACATGAATGATGATTCAAGCACCGTACACACGCATAACCACCGTTCAAGGAAAATCACGTGCCGAACATTTGCAAAAATATGGATATGTGAGGCTAATTGGTAAGAAGAGGCAAAACAATTAATGGAAATGTGAGGGTAAACAACCAAGCTAGTTCCTAACAAGACCGCAATAGAACTCGTTTCATTCTTCCAACTATCACAAATTAAGCTCGATGCCATAACATATATAGGCATATACAACACAAACCCTAAATAACACCTCGACAAAATAATGATAAGCACAGGAGGTGTAAACAACAAAACCTCAGCCAACTATTTTTTCCATCAAATATTTTTTCATTTTTTCATTTTTCTTTCTTTTCTTTTTTCTTTTCCTGGCTGACTGAGCAAAACCACTCGATCGAGTAGAATAAATCACTCGATCGAGGTAACAACTAACAAAATATGCTCGAACGAGCTGAAATCTACTCGATCGAGGCACTATTAAGCACTTCTCTTATTTTTCTCGCAAAAACCCACTCCAATCAATGAAAACGAGCCAAAACTGACACAATGGTATAAAATACCTCGACTACTAAAATAGCTCGGCAAAGGTAGGCTCAGTTTAGGATGTAGTTAAGGGCAACAGGCAGATATGGCTTTATGTGGAGTAAATGGGGTAAAATGAGGAAAAGGGAGATGCAAATATTCTCAAAACACGTAATACCGACCACAAACCCAATGCGTGCAGGCAATAAGAAATCAAAATTCATATACAAGCAAATGACACGAGATGTGGGGAGTAACTACTCTCATTCCTAGATGAACTGGTCATGAATGTCACCAGTTATAGGCTCTAAAATCTCAGAATATAAAAGTAGTTTGCCAAAAAGTTGAGTCAAGTCTAATAATCGAATTTAAATTCCAAGACAAAATTCAATAGTTCACTATTTCGATTTTGCTAAATAAATCAAGAAAGGTGCAAAGAATAGCATAAAATAGACTTGTAGTGCAATTTCATCATGAACAAGACTCCAATCCGACTCGACTATATGCAAACATAAACGTGATATTTTTGATCTTTTCAAATTTTTCTAATTGACATGAATGTAAACGTGAATGCAATACAAATGCAAATGCTTGAATGTAAACGTGAATGCAATACAAATGCAAATGCAGACGCAAAAGGATGTAAAACACTTCCCCAAACCAAAACAGACAATGTCCTCATTGGCTATAGCACCAAAGCATATACGGGAAAGGGAAAAGCAACCTAATACATGCTCCTAAGAAATGAAATGTATATATATGAAGAATGGAAAAACAAAAGAAACAGAAACGACTCACAAGACAAAGCTTCCCCAAACCAGCATCAAACTAGGTGGTATAAATTTCCTCGATCAAAGGTTTCTGTCATGCTGGACTGCTCGATCGAGTAGGTCTGAGTTACTCGATCGAGTGGACTTCTTTTGATGATCCATACTTCACTCGATCGAATGGAATTATACTCGATCGAGTACTGTTTTCTCGCCCACGTCACTCGATCGAATCACAATGTACTCGATCGAATGACTCTCCTCCATGCTTAGCCTTCGACTTTCAGCAATTTGATTGCCGCTTCTATTTCCTGCCAAATGATACAAAACAATACCCAAAAAAAACCAAAAGAAAGTCTAGCAGGAAAAATAAATTGTCTAACTTAGCTACGGATTATCACGTAGTAGTCTAATTGTCTAAATGTCTAACGAAACGCGATGAATTGTTTTTACAAATTGCACGGGGTTGCAAACCCGGCTACCAACCAAATAGTTTCATGAGAAGGCCACCGTGTGGCCTTTGACTTGCGGAAGTACCCTCAGCTGCGGTAAGTTCCGTCTTCTTCCTCCACACGTACAATGGTTTCTTGGAGCCTAGCTCCACTTCGGAATCACTTGCGTACATGCGGGCTCCTTTGTCCTTCTTGGACTTCTTCTTCTTTACGTCGTCACGCGAACCTGGCTTTTCCTTTTCCAGCTCTAATGCTACTGATTTACTACCTATAATGGAACACACAACAACATATTCCTCCAATTCGCTCCCAAGCTGGGGCGGAGGTGTTACGGTAGCATTGGGGATATCACAGATAGGAGCTATAGGCTCGATAGGAACCAAAGCTTTGTCATGCGTGAATAAATCAGGTGCGATATCAGATAAAGGAAGTGCGTAGCATGCTGACACAAGCATAGGACCCTTACTAACATGAGACTGCGTGAATACTAAATTCTCCCCACCTATTTGAAAAGTCAGAGTCTGTAACCCAACATCAATAACCGCTTGCGCAGTATGCAAGAACGGTCTTCCCAAAATGATGGGAGTGTGAGAATCCTCAGGTATATCTAAAACTATGAAATCGACCGGGATAAAGAATTTTCCTATTTGCACAGGAACATCCTCTATGATTCCTAAGGGTCGAGACAAGGTCCTATCTGCCATTTGTACCGTCATGTTTGTACACTGAAGCTTGGTAAAGCCTAACCGTTTGGCTAAAGACAAAGGTAAGACGCTAACACTAGCTCCTAGGTCACATAACGCGTTGTCTATGAGATAGGTACCTATATGACATGGTATAGAAAAACTACCTGGGTCAGACAGCTTAGGGGGGCTCTTGTTCTGGAGAAACGCAGAGCATTCCTCGGTTAAAGCTACAGTCTCTACAGTGTCTACGGACCTCTTACGCAAAAGAATTTCACGCATAAAGTTTAGATAAGAGGGTACCTTTAATAGGAGGTCTGCAAAAGGAACGTTCACCTTGAGATTGCGTACAATGTCAGCGAACCGAACAAATTCCTTTTCGACCTTAGCCTTCTTCAATCGACCAGCAAACGGAACTGGAATGTCAGGATTACCACGTTGCATATCCTTGACAATTGCATTGTTAATCATCCGCTTGCTTAACCCCTTCAAACGAGCTTCTCGCTCATGAAAACCCATCGATCGAGTATCTAAGTCACTCGATCGAAGATTATCCGAGCTTAAATTGCTCGATCGATCAGTTTCCTCGGTCACCTTATTCGATCGAGCAGCTTGGTTCTCTCGATCGACCACTTGTTCATCTGGACCACTCGATCGACCATCAAGAATCTCTCGATCGAGTAACTGGCTTTCTGATTCACTCGATCGATTAACACCCATCTCTCGATCGAGTAGATTCTCCTTCATTTCATTCGATCGACTAGCAATATTCTCTCGATCGATTGCATTACCAGCGACAGTCTTCGCAACATCAGGATGCGCACCAGAAATATCAGCAACTGTACCAGGACTGTCATAAGCAAGACCGCTTCTCAGAGTGATCATATTCAGCGTCTCCTTGTTCTTGTCAGTTTGAGACGGTAACTGCCCGGGTTACCTAGTCGATCGAACTCCTGCCAAATGAGCAATCTGTGACTCCAAAAGCTTAATAGTAGCATTTGTTGCTTGATCAGTTTTGCTCATTTGGATCGCTAAATCTTGGATTATAGACTTTAACTCCCCGATTTCTGCAATTCCTACAGACGAGGAACTAGTTTGCTGCGAAGACTGGATGTTCTGAATTCCTTGCTTGTGCGGCGGTTGATACGTCGGCTGTGGTGGTGGAGGTGTAGGATTTAAGACGTTCTGGCTTGTCCATCTCAAATTGAGATGGATATTCCCTTGATTGTAGTACCCACCTCCTTGACGGTATTGTTGAAAGGAAAAGACTTGTTCCCTTTCAGCGAGACAGTCTATAGCCGTGTGACCAGTTTTGCCACACCTCTTGCAAGTAATCATATCATCCTGCTGCAGCAAATGAACCGTCTGTTGGTTATCTTCAGCTTTCTTCTCCCATTTATCAAGTCTGGCATTTAGTTTATTGAATTTTGCATCCAGACCTTCAGAATCGATACTAGCTATCGTCCGTGTACCACTCCTCGGATTACCATATTCAGCACAATGGGTTGCCATCTCCTCAATTAGTTTCCAACCCTTATCATCATCTATTTCCTTCTGGAACCTCCCGTTTGACGCGGCATCTAGAATGGCTCGATGATCGTCATATAACCCGGTGTAAAACTGGTTACACAGAAACCACTGCTCGAACCCATGATGAGGAACAGACCTCACTAGCGTCTTGAATCGATCCCAGGACTCATAGAGATTTTCATGAGCCGTTTGCTTGAAATTAGTAATCTAACCCCTCAAAGCATTCGTCCTCTGCAGCGGAAAGTACTTCTTGTAGAAGGCCAGTGCGAGTGTGGTCCAGTCGGTAATACCCAACTCTTCTCGATTTAAATTCTTCAACCAGTCTTTGGCATTATCAGTAAGGGAAAAAGGAAACAAGAATTCCTTGATCTTGTCAGCTGTCACCCCTTTGGAAACCGGAATAGAAGAACAGTAGTCAGCAAAGGTCTCCATATGCTTCCTCGGATCCTCCCCAGCTACACCCCTATACTTGTCCTGCTGGACAAGTTTGATATAAGACGGACGAAGATCGAAAGTAGTTCCATCTTCGTCCGTTGTAAGTTTGAATCCTTGAGGTATACATGCAACTGTAGGCTCAGAATGGCTAGCAATATTCGGCATCTTTGCTGGAATGGTAGTCTCAACAGTTAAATCTTCCTCGAAAATGAAACTGTCAAAGACGGATTCAGAAGTACTCAAGTCTTCCTCCTGAATAGTCTTATCTAACCCTCTTTTCCTGCGCAGGAAGGTTCTTTCAGGCTCTGGATCAGCTTCCACTAATTCGAGCCTTTGGGACCTGCTCATACACAACTATAAAGAGAAAGATAAGAACAGTCTTAAGGAATTAGAAATTCCTTAAGACGAGACAGAAATAAATAACAGAAAATTAAATTGCCTCCCCGGCAACGGCGCCAAAATTTGATGTGGTCGTTATACACCAAAAATAAAACCTAAGTCTACTAACTAAGAAGATAGCGGAAGTAGGGTCGATCTCCACAGGGAGGAAACTAATTAACTGTAATCTAAATCTGCAAGTAACAAACTGGGGGGTTTTGAAAAGGTTTTATCTAAACTAAATAAGATTAAAGGAAAGAGAACTAAAGGAAAGAAATAAAAATGAAATAAATCAGATAAGAGAAGAATATGTTAGGATTCGGTCTACTGCAGTATCGGCATCTACGGGTCAACTAAGTCAGTCAATCTTATTTATGAGAAGAGCAATGGTTTTCTCCTCTCGGTCTCAAACCGCCCTAGGGATTTTCCTAATTAACTCTCGTCCTCTTAGGAGTCACCTATCAATTCTAAGCAAGCCTTCCCTTCCAATCTCTCGATCCAGGTCGGGGTTAACTACCTAGCCTAGTCTCCTGCGTATACTCATTCGACTAAACCTCAATTAGATTGCAAAGATCGATTCTCATATTCAAGACTAACTAAAATAATCTATCCTAACATGCCTCTACTACAGTTTCCCTCATCCCAACATACAAAAGAATTAGCTACTCATGCTATTAACTATGCTAAGAAAGACGATTAAACATATGACGATAGACATAATAAAATCGTAATTAATAAGCATGAACATTAACAACACAACAGTAATTAGGAAGAGAAACAGTAATTAAGACTAAAGATTAAGAGTGAAAGAGAAAAGAAGAAGTTTACAATCTTAGCAAATCCGGCGTAAAGAACAAATCCTACGTCGATAAACCCGAATGCAAACCAAAGATAAAGTTCAGAAACTAATGGAAAATTAATGTTAATTACTGAATGATTAAAACTGAATAATAGTTACTGAATAACTAATGACGTAAATAAGAGTCATATATAGTGTATAACACGACTCTAAACCTAATTCACCTAATGGACTTAAAGCCCGCGATAGGATCTACTCGATCGAGGAACATAACCACTCGATCGAGGACTTTATTCATGGAGATCAGTCGATCGAGCATTTTATCTACTCGATCGACCAACTGGTAAACGGCTTCTACTCGATCGAGCAAAGATGTAGCTCGATTGAGGTCTTCTAGCTTCAACTCACCTCGATCGACCAAATGCGTACTCGATCGACGTCTTCTGGCATAGTACATAGTAAGAGTCATGACTTTGGCTTGATGATGGACGGTTCCACGCTTCCCCATGCAAGAGTTCCTGTTCCGATTCTTCCATTCCTAAATGCATGCAAAGTGAACTGTTTTGGCTCGGTTTCCGCTACTACACAGCTTGTACCTACAAAATGGTAATGGAAGTACAAAGTAGCCAAATAGGGGCATATGGCGATATAATATCACCTAAATGACATAGAAATGCGTGCATAAATGGACTAGAAAGTCTATGTAAAACACACGCATCAAGTATAAAAGGTACTAACCCTAAAATAAATCTAATAACACTTATTACTACACTAGTAATTTTTATTAGAAATATGAACTCTAAGTTTTGGGAACTTCTTTAAGTTTAGTGAGAAGTTGGAGGAAATGTAGAGAGATAAGTGTTTTTGCATAAGTAAATAATATGAGATGGTGTCCACACAATAAGAAGGAAAAATCTTCTTGTTCTTGCATGTGGGATCCGGCCACACTCAACATGGGGAAGGGTTGGTGCTTTTCTTTTGTTCTTAACAAAGCATTTGACTAGGTTAAAGGCTTTAAGTTTGTCATTATATTGTCTAATCTTAATTATAACAATAATAAGTACCTAAACACCTATCCTATCCACAATATCCGGTCACCCCAATATAACATGGGTGTCCATTTTATTTTTGTATTTTGTCATTTGTCACATATGTGACATGTGACATATAACATGTAATTTTGCTCATTAAAGTGCATTTAACCAATTTAAATGCAATTTCATAACAAATAATTAGACTTAACATATTAAGTCACATTTTATAATGACATGTAAATAAAATGATTCATCTCATATTTGGTTAATATAATCTACAACAGTTTGTAATTATAATCAACCAATTTTGCTTATCTCAAATGTTTCATAAACATAATGCATTCTTAGTAATATAACAATTAAATTACTAAAATAAATCTTATTTAATCATATTACAATAAGATATAATTCTCACTTACAATATAAACTTAGTTCAATTTAAGGAATTAATTAATCTGTAACGCTATACAATTAATTAATGTACATGATTAGGGGATTATCCTTTAGGTGTGACCTCAAGGGATCAACTGATCACCACCGTCGTACGACAGTAACGTCAAACTCCATTGAGCCAATCGTTACCGATTTATGTTGACCAGTTGACTATAATATTCATCATCCCTTTGTATTCTTATTATTGAGATTTATTTATGGGATCGCACTATTGTTGAGGACACTCACTCCAACAATCTCCCACTTGTCCGAGACAAGTGTGCGTCACCAATTCTATTGTTCTATTACGATCTCTCTCTCAATGCAAGGTGTCTTGTAGGTCGTACTTGCATTTGATCATATCATGAGTGGTTTCCTCGATCTGGAGAGTAACTGTCTGACCGGAATTATCTACCATAGATACCTTCCGAGCGTGGCCACGCATTTTCAGCTTACTCCTCCTCGAGTGGCCTTGAGATTTTAAAACAACCCTGACAAGGGGTTGACAATTCCTATCGCACTATTCCCTTTGCATAGCCACAACTCATCATGACTTAAAAGATGCCCATTTGACCCCAGTTACGAAGGTCGTAGAGCATAAATCAAAGTCACTCTGAAACTGTGTCACCTTAGGCGAACAATCTTTAGTCAAAGAATTGACTCAAAAAGAATACTATAGTAGCTCTTGCCACGACCAGACTACAAGAATTGCCAAAACTCTATAAGCGGTCACTGCCAGACAGATTGTCCCTTATAATCTGTCTATGTGATCGATTGGTCATCCATTATGACCCTATGACACTTGAACTTGCCATCAATCGCATCACACTCTAGTCACTTGGAGACCTCACCTCATATAAGCAACTAGGGGTCAATGCTATATTAATACAGTCCACTTTAATGGGGTTCAAATTGTCTCTACAACCCATTTGGATATAACAAAGCACAAAACGAGTTTTAGAAACTCAAACGATAAATGTGATTATTATATATGAACAATCAACACAATGTTATTGCTTCATATCATATAATCTAAAGTTTATTTCGTCCATGACAATTTATGACGATCTTATTAAATGCAGTAAAGGCTTGGGTAGTGAATATACTATATATTCATTTATTCCAACCTTGTGAATTGCTTTTTACTTCCATCCAACGTTATTCCTAATAACATGAATTCATCTACGTACATGTCTAGATCTCTATCTAGTGTTGGGCTCTTTAACTTAAAAGATGCTCCCACTTGTTATCATGATAACGGATAGGTATTTAGGTGAAAGGATCTAGCATTAGCTCCTTGTTTGCCACCTTATCCTCATCATAATGCACTAGGTCTTTATTTGTAGAATTTCTAATGATCGAATCTTCAATCATCCTTTTAGTTATTCGCTTCTTGTATAACAAAAGTACTCCTAGGATTTCGATAAATCCTTATAAGTTGGGAAATTTGGGTTTGTGTAACCCTTACCACATATCCAAATTTTCTCTACCAAACACAAGAATGAATCCTTAGTTCTCCTTGAGAACCCTATGGATTTTCTGGTAGGCTATCCAATGACACTCATGTGGATTGATTTGTTATAGGCTTGTCATGCTCCCAGCATACAATTCATTTGGGTACGTGCATGTAATGACATACATGATAGGCCTAATGGCGAAAACATTAGTACTCATGTGATAAACAACTCTTAGGTTCAGTGGATGACTATGACCCTATCATAGTGATCCCACTTTCATCAACATAAATAACCTGTTTAACTTGTTGAAAATAGATAAAGGATCTTATCGATATAAGACACTTTTCTAAATGCCAAACTAAAATCTTCTATTCCACAATATATTTTGATTTTAGTATACATGTTGCCCTCTTTCATCCAACATTAAAATCCAACCATTCCTTTCAAATAGGTAACACGAATACGTCACTCACAATGAGTGATACGTCATTCACGTGGAAAACAATTTCTCCCACTGAACTTCATGTCTTGATATGATAACTTTAACTCCCACTTAACTTCATGTTTATACATGACTTTAACTCCCACTAAATTTCATGTCTATACATGACTTTTCGACAATTCGAGTGAAAATCTTCTTATATCTCATAATAGAAAAGATCATCATAACCTCTAGGTAGATACTTTAGGCTTGTGTCATGTACACATCCTATTCCAAATCCCTATTTGGACATGTGGTTCTTATTGTGTATCTTGTACACACCTACTATGAGGTATTTTCCTGATGATTTGGATCTAAGCATAGTTATGCATTAACTTAGCTTTTGCAGACATTTTCATGTCTATCCATGCAACTATAATTGGACACCTCCAAATAAAACATCTTCATGTCTATAAAATGATTTATTGGACAACTCCAATTATATAATTCCATTGCATAGATTCCATTTAGTTTCATAAGTCTCTTATGTTAGAAAATCGAATTTCAAAATTTCTAGGTACTTCCACTTCATAGATCATAATCATATTATATCAAGAACATTTTCTTTTGGTCACGTCACTAGTCTAAGGATTCACCTAAGAACGCTTTCTTTTGGTCTCCTCACTAGTCTTGAGTCTAACCTAAGAACATTTTCTTTTGGTTTCCTCTTTAGTTCTTAAATAGTTTTACGTTGTGGCTTATTTTCTCCCACTCTATCGTTAGAAAAATACAACTGTAATAACCCGAAAAGTACCCAATTTTTCTAGTAAAAATATTTACTAACACTTTTCAGTAGAACTTAAGTTTTTAAAATAGAAATTTTTGTTCCGAGTCTTATTTTGAAATTCCGCGTTCGTATTTGAAATTTCTGAGAGATTTCATGAAAAGACCGTTTTTAGTCATCTTTGACTTTTCTTGACTTGTAAGTCGTCTTTGACTTTTCTTGACTTTTTAAAAGTCGTCATTGACTTTTCTTGACTTTTAAGTCGTCCTAAACTTTTCTTGACTTTTAAGTCATCTTTGACTTTTCTCGACTTTTAAGTCGACTTTGACTTTCGTTGACTTTTTCCCGACTCGCCTCATAAGTTTGAAGACCGAAATTTTATTTAAAAAATAATATTTTTGATTTATTTTTATTTAGATTTATTAAGATTTATCATAATTTAATATAATTATTTTGAATTTATTCGGAATTTAAAGAATAACTTTTACGGTTTAATTCCGAACGTCATTTAACGATTCCCGAGTCATCGTAAATCCCGAAACAAAACCGCAACTCGACTTTGGCATGAGTCACACGCCCATGTCATCGTTTTCCACTCACTTGAGATATTTTATTTGTTTCGATTAAACTAATACAAATATCTTAGATATTTGTTACTTTATCGATCCGTCAGTTTAAATTACGCAAATCGATAAATCAGACCCGATTGTTCACCAAACCACACGGTTTTCCCTCCTCTCTTAGACATTGATATTTTCTTTCTTTTCATTACAATAACATAATATCTTGATATTTAATTCAATTAACTTAATATCTAATTAATTACGGTAATATAATTATTATACCGAGTCAATTCCATAACAGCAATTTCAAAACCCAACTCACTATTTTGCTCTATATTACACGGCACTCCAACTCCCACGTTACTCACTAACAACTTTTCATTTTACAACAAATCAATTTAAGATCAAATAAATCGTTCTTCATCGTTCTTGAACGTTCTTCGTCGTTCTTCATCCGTTCTTCGTCGTTCTTGAGCAAAACCTTCATAAAACCTTCATTTCTTAATTAAATCCGTCCTAACTTATATTTCTAGGACCTCCTCTTCGCTCCTCATCTTCATGTACGGTTTTATTTCAATTCCGACAAAATCGTTTTCAACACTTTATTTATGGAAAATCATATTTTATTTCTAATAAAGTTATTCTTGTCATTTCTTATAGGGGAAGATTTTGAAGACGAGTTTGGTGACTCGTATATTTTGGGTGAAGATTAGTAGACGGGTTTCTTATTATGTACTTCTTATTTTGGTGCTAATTGGTTTTGCTAGCTAAGGTAACGATTCCGAGTTACTCGACGGATATATGTTACATAGCTTTTGTTTTCTTTAGTTTTTGGTTCATCTTTAGTTGTGTTCATATTATTATGATTTTATGATTTTTAGTTAGTAACATGATAAGTTGTTAATTTTATTATGTGTATGAATTTATAAACATGTTATGTTAGTGTTCTTGACAAATTTTTATGGTTTCTTCATAATCATGATTTTTGTATGATTGATGGTTGTTTTGGATGTTTAAAAATGGATGTTGTTAATTAAAAACATGTTATAATTAATTTGGAATTTGGGTTTGTTGTTTTGGTGGTGGCCGGAAAAGGGTGGTGGTGAACCGGACCAAACCAGCCGGTCCAGGCCGGTCCATGCCGGTCTGGGTTGGTCAAGGGTGGGTCCGGGTTTTGGTCTTTGGGTTGTGTCGATGTTTGATTGTTTGGTTGTTGTTTTGACGGGTTTTAATTATGATAAAGCATGCGGGAAAAATTAGGAAACGGTTTTTAGTAAAAGTTAGAAAATCTGCCAAAACAGCCCAAACAGGCCCGTGGGCCCATTCAGGCCCATGTTGGGTTCGGCCCAAAAGTCAGCCCGTGGGTCCCACTTTGGGACTTGTGACGGTTTTTGAGTTATCGTCATTTTATCGTGTTTTGTAATATTTAGCAAGTGGGAAATATTAATAAGTAAAATATTTAATTAAAAAGGTTTTTCATAAAGTTATTATTTCTCACATGTTAGAAATTATAATACGAGATCGTAGTTTAAATTTATATCCAATAAGTCAAGCGGGTTTTAGTAAAATTTAATAATTCACATGTTAGAAGTTTTAATAATATAACATGTAATGAATATGTTGATTTTATGTTTATGTGATAAAGACTCTGTTTCTAGCCGGTTTGACCAAACGGGTTTGGTCAAACTAAGATCTAGTCAGCCCCGTTTTGACTGATGACCCGTCGCGGGACTCGGGTCCTCGGGTCGGGGATTTGTCTTCAAGTAAGGTTTTATTTAATTATTGAATTAGCCTTGGTAGATATGAGGCGATATGATATTTGATTATGATTTATATTCAATTAGTCACATGATA
>JAIUZE010072898.1:0-19320 GCA_022085475.1 Heliosperma pusillum
ACAGCCAGCTTGCTTCCTTCACGGGATTCAAGGACGATCAAAAATCAACATGTTATCAACAATAAAACCCTCATTTATCATCACAAATCATCAATTCTCATATCAATTAACAACTAACAACAACCAACAACAACAACACAAGTCCTAAGCATACTAACCATAATCTAAATACGGTTTCTATCCTAGAAAACACATAAAACACGTAAATGATATCGAGTAACCCTTCACCGTTATCTTTAAGCGTCTTCACTACTCGTCAAGCTCCTCTTCAATTAGAAAGTAGACTTTATCGGGATCTTGGAGGTCACCACCTACATATAGATCATAAAAGATGAATAAAATTCATCTTGAGAAAGACGAAAAGTTTGAAAAGCGAGAAAGACGATGATTTTAATATCAAAACGGATAGAGGAAGGCAAGGGGAGAAGAATGAGATGAACTTACGTGAATTCTATCAAGTAATGAATGAGCTAAGCGAATTCCAAGATCGAAAGCAAAGAGGGAGGCAAAGTTTTGGTTGCTTAAGGAAGAAGAAATGGTTTTGGTTTGTGTTGAAATGAATTAGGTTAAGGTTAGGAGGGAGTATAAGTAAAGGGTGAGTCGGAAAAGTCAACGAAAGTCAAAGGTGGCTCAAAAGTCAAGAAAAGTCAAAAACGACTTAAAAGTCAAGAAAAGTCAACGACGACTTAAAAGTCAAGAAAAGTCAAAGACGACTTAAAAGTCAAGAAAAGTCAACGACGACTTAAAAGTCAAGAAAAGTCAACGACGACTTAAAAGTCAAGAAAAGTCAAACTCGCCTTAAGACGGGATTCTCATGGAATCTCGCGGAAATTCTAAATACGAACTCGGAAATTCTAAATTCGACTCGGGACATAAAATTCTATATTAAAACTCAAATTTGCTGAAAAGTATCCGTAAAATATTTTCACTCGAAAAATAGGGTACATTTCCGGGTGTTACAATCACCCCACCTTTTAAAAAGTTTCGTCCTCGAAACTTGAGAGTAGCAAACAAAGGTATCAAGGACAAGAATCAGTTTTAAGAATTAACAAGAAAATTTTTACAAGGGTAAAACATTTATGAAATGATGTTCTTCTCGAAAACGGTTTAAGTAAATTTTTCATAAGTGAGAAACTTTATTTACGAATCACAAGAGTGCCCGTCGTGAACGAGAACTCTAGCTATCACAAATTAAATCAATGCCGAAACAGTGAAATCGAAAATCAAAACAAGTATTAGTAAGTGCAAGACTAATCACCAGACGTCTCCAATGACAAGTCTAAACATCCAACCAAACACAAAATCCAAATATAAAAGGGAAAGGAATCTATTTTCTCCAAAAGAGGGTACACAAATCATCTTTAGACTATTTTAAAAAGTTAAATTAGGATTACGACATGGAGATTTGAAAGTTTTCTCAAGGGTAGAATCAAAATAAGGAGACAATACTCGAACGTAGAGCGACGCGAACATCGAAATCACAAATCGTGATACTAAGAGATACGCCCACACGAATAAAATGGACTAAAAAGGGGAAGGATTGAAAAGTAGCGGATTGAGTAAGGATCAATTTGAGGGAAAAGAGAGGAATGAACCACAACACTATGCCCCATTTAAGACAATTCAAATGTCGATCGCAACTCGACATCACTAACTCCACGAGTAAACTAGTCCTCAAGAGAGTGCAATATATCCTCAACATTTTCAATCATCAGATTCGTACCAAAATATTTCATAATCATGACACTTAGAGTAACAACTCCCAATTATTCAAATTCAATTAGAATCTTCTAAGGTCCATTGGCACGGTAGACTCCACAACTAACAACCCACATAAGAATTTGATTACGTACTCAAATCTTCTTAGCTCCATCAAAACTCTTATTGGAAACCACCATCAAAATATTTATATTTATGGAAACAAGACCGCTAACAACCACAAGGTAAAAGAGACTTACCATGAAATCCTTTGATCCAATTTATTCCAAAATTCATTACCCTAAATTATTAACAATGAACTTCCTCATCTTCGAAAGTTAAATCACAAACCTCAAAAGAGATTAGTCACACAATCTCATTTCACTTCACTTTTGCCAAACATAGGGCAATGCGACCGTGAATCAATTTGTTTAGCTCTTCCAAACTCTCAATACATCGGTTTTCGCTCATGACAATATTCCTCAAGTTGTGTCATCCAATCCAAATTCCACAAAGTATTTATTCCCGTTAGGGTCCAACATTTAAAGACAACAATTTTTCCAAGTAACATTTAAAGAACCACTAAAATTCTTAACCACAACTACCAACTATCATTATGCTTATTTCGATACTCAAAAATGATATTGCAACATCAAGCTTTCATAGTCTAAAACCACAAGGTAAGTTTCATCCTAAGCTTATCCTCAATTCCTTATAATCATCTAAACATGAAACTAGGTCAATAGGACGGTTAGGTATCATATTCGAAACTCCATCAAAACACATCTACTAAACCTTACGATAGCTAATAAGGAAACTACCTCTCAAAAGAGTAGGGATAAAATAATATGATACAAGGAACATTAGGAAGCTTCATTAAAGACTACGATAAGAAGGAACTAAAAGACGGAGGCGAAAAAGGAAAACGAGGTTGATTTAAGGAAGTGAACTACCAGACACGATCTCCGGGGAAGCAACGGCTTTGGCTCGGCTGAGTACATAGCTGGATCCTTTAGCTTTGGCACCGGTTGCGGAAGTCTGACGATCGGGACATTCACGAATGAGGTGTCCAGGCTTCTTGCAGAAAAAGCAAAAGAGGGGCCTATCATAGCATCCTACTCCCGGGTGAAAGGGTTTCCTACAACCGTCACAAAATCGACTTCAAGCTTGAGCTTGAGGGGGAGCATTGAAACATCTCTGGTTAGCATAGGCATTAGAGGAAGAGGGAGAGAAAGGTCTTTTGTCATGGAAGTTTGACCTTGGATTGAAAGAGGAAAAAGGAGATGGACTCTTCATCTTTGCCCCATCACTAAAGGCCTTCATGGAGTCCTCGGCCCTAAGGGCATCGCCATACAATTCTCCGAAAGATGTAGAGCTCCTCCTTACTTTGCTTTGGAGCAAAGCACTAAGCTTATTACGATAGTAAAAAGCTCGATCTTCATCATCCTTGATGAGTCCTGGCGCAAAGCGAGCAAGCTTGTTGAATTGGGTGGTGAAGTCTTGGGTCAACAAATCACCTTGCTTGAAATCGATGAATTCTCTGAGTCTTTGCTGCTTGAGCTTCATGGTGTAAAATCGATCCTCAAGAAGAGACTTGAAACAATCCCACTCGAAATTGATTTCAAGAATAGCGGTGGGATTGGAAATAGACCACCAGTAGTCTGCCTCCCTTACCAGGAATAACTGAGCAATCCTTACCTTGTCCTCTTCAAGGACTTGGTAATAGTCGAATTGGTTCTCCAACTCTCGAAACCATTCCGAGAGCTCGGTAGGGTCCGGCTCACCACCATAAGGCGTAATATTGCTCCTAGCAATTTGGCTAGCCACCCAAGCATAGCCTCCTTGGCAGTTGTCTTCTCTATGAGGAGGGACTTGGTTGGCACTAACATTAGCCGCCTCTTGATGATTTCTCAGAAATTGAGTAGGAGCCCCGAGAATAACATTCTCTTCTACTCGAGGTTCAACCATCTTCATAAGAAACAAAAACAAATTAAGTTACTCCTATCAATTAGCATAAACAAATAGACTACCAAATCAAGTCCTTAACTTCTACCCATCACTCATTTATTATTTCAAGGTCAAGTAGTTTAAGTTAGGGTTCACGTGTGTGCGTCGGGAGCGATAAAGCTCTGATACCAACTGTGACAACCCTCGCGAATGCGGAAAGATAAAACATACAAGCATGTGAATTATATAGCGGAAATAAGAAGTTTTTAAAACTTTTATACATGCAAGGAAAGAATACGAGGAGTGTCAAATATTACAAACTAAAGTACGAATTATACTACATCAAGAGACGAAGTCTCTCCAAAATGTTAACAAGTAAAAGTGTTTAGCATACAAGATAAAATCGTCTAGAGGTGTTTCAATCCAGGGACCACGCCCGCTAGCTCACACCCGAACCCAAAATGTCAGCAAAAAGCATCCAATCAAGCAACCTGTGTCCATACCATAAAACATGAACGCCACAGTCAGTGGGGATAACTCCCGGGTTCTCCAGCCTTCACCTTACGTACATAAAACCAAAAAAAAAAGACAATATAAGGAAAAAAAATACAAAAGTAAGCATGCATACATATAGATATCCATGTGGAGATACGATGAAGCTAAGATAGGTCCACTCAATTCTAAAGATACGATCATGTGGAAAGCAAATCCGAAAAAACCATCATTTTATTCAAAGACTCGCGGGAAAGACACTCTTAGGCAACCTAATACGCTCACAGGGCTGCATCTCACACGTTAGCAGTATAACACTACAAAATAAAGTTCGAGTTGCGACGGATTATTCCGTCGCTAGATAGGGAATTTCCGTCGCTAAAGACTGATTTGCGACGGATTTGCGACGGATAGTGTCCGTCGCTTATTTTCGTCGCAAACAGGAGTAATTGCGACGGATTATTCCGTCGCACATATTTGCGACGGATAGTCAAGCCTTTGCGACGGAGTCGCCGTCGCAAAAGTTGACTGACTTGAATTGGGGTCAAACAGAAAGTCAACTGTTGCGACGGAATTTCCGTCGCAAGTGTTAACATTCCGTCGCAAAAGTTGACTGAATGTTTGACAAGTCAAACATAAAATCAACGTTTGCGACGGAATTCCCGTCGCAAAAGGTTGACGTTCCGTCGCAAGTATTGACTTTGTGTTTGACTTGGCTGTAAGTCAGTCAATGTTTGCGACGGAATTTCCGTCGCAATAAAGCCTGTATTTTCCAGCATCCGCCTGTTTCCTGCATCCCCTTATACGCGTTAAAACGACAAAAAACCTGCAAATTACAGAAGTTTTCCAGCAGTTACGCGTCCAACAAAGTTACTAATTTAACACAAAACCAAACAAAGTTTTGATTTTATATCATGAAAGTAATTAAAGTCTTACAAATAAAAGGTTCAAAGTACCAAATAGTTAACTAATCACTCAAGTCAGTGGAGTGATTGGAGGGAAAGGAGGGAAAGGGGGGAATGGGTTGGACCTAGCATTATCGCCCCTATCATCATCAAAGTCGTCTCGACCCTGGTTAGGACCTCCAGTTCTGCAGTTTTGAGTAGAATTTCTTGCAACCTGACTCAAGTACTCTTCTATAGCTGCAATCCTTTTAGCCTGCTCGTCGCGCTCTTGTCTAAGTGCAGCATTCTCCTTTGACAGCTTAGTAGCGAAACTGGGGGTGCCCTGAGTCGGGTTTGAGGTAGCAACAGGGTGCCTATGATGGTCAAACAAATGCTTCGCCGCTGGTCCCAATCCGTAGCATCTTCCTTTCTCGTCAAATCCAGTCCCCTCATAATAGATCTCATTATCGTCGATGTTTTCGACTCCTTGAGTTTGAAGCTCAGACTTCTTTGATATGATCTTATTCTGCATCACAAACAAGTTCAGAATTAGTAATTGTCATTTAAATTAAGTAGTTAATGTAATTAAATATATAAATGACAAATTAAACATAAATCACTTAACCAAAAAATGCATAACTTACATAGAGTTGAGCTGGTTTTTTTTATAACCATCCACGGAACGGGTGCTTCTTTGTCTTCTCTAAGACTTGCACCGCATTTGGGATACCAGTTGAAGATTTATCGACCTACAATTTAAATACTTGTTAGTATAAAATATATATAAGTATTAATTTATAATTAGATAAATAAATAAAAAATGAAAGAAGTTTTAGATTTACCATTTCGTCCATGATTCTCAAGGTGTTTTTTCTACCCATAATGTGAGTAGGCAACGCCTTTCCCTTCTCTTCACATCCCGATCTACGATTAGCCGCGCCAGATTGAGATCTCACAACGAAACCAGGATCTTCGACAAGCCTCTTCTTAAGCTTTCTAAACAAGTCCAAAGGAATCCAACTCGGCCTGTGCTCCTCGTCTTTCTGCGAGGCTCGGTAGATCATATGACGTAAACGGGTCTTCATGGCGTCTTCCCAAGATTTCCTTACCATATCTGTATGGCGAGGATCGAAAGAAACCTTTTGCTGTCATCATTAAAAACATAAAGTTAGGAAAATATTAAGTGAGTAAATAAAAAAATAAAAAATCAATAACAAAGATAAATTGAGAAAAACAAATTTAAATAGATATAATTATAATATTTTAAATAATTATACCTCAAACCAGTTCCACCAGGACGACCGCAAATTATTTGACGCCTCTTTCCAACATGGCGCATGCTCCTTGTACCCGCAGATTATGGTCTCCGAGATCAGTTTAACCACATCTGCGTCACTGAACCTGAAATTAATAATCATAGTTAAATACATACATTATATATAAATATTATGATTTTTGAATAATCATAATTATGATTAAACAGTTAAAGTAAAAGTGAACTAGCCTTACCATACACCTGTTTCCTCATCCGGATCGAGGCGGACTCTGCGAGTAGTAGTCTCCACCAGTGGCGGTGGCACGTTCCTGTCATTCACTCGTTCCTTCTCATCCTCCTGCCCTCTGTTTCCTACATTACTAGTACTACCTCTTCTTCGTCCTCCCGCCATATAGAGAAAAACTAAACTATTCAAAGTTGTCATGAATTAACAAACATGTATGTACAATTAAATGACAAGAAACTATATATTGGTATTAATAAATAATAAAAACTATAAATTGTTTTACAAACGACCACCCATATAGAAAAAGTAGTTTCAACTAATATAAGAATTAGAAATAATCTTATTCATCATCACTACTTAAATATTGGTTTTCGGAAATGTTGTATTTAAAAAGGGAGTCTATAAAATCTTCTTCTTCCTCTTTATCTTCCTCTTTATCTTCCTCTTTATCTTCCTCTTTATCTTCTGCTCCGTCTTCCTTCCGCTTCTGCTCATCCTCCTTCTCCTCCTCTTCTACCTTCTCCTCATTATTGTCATCTACTTGAGCTTCTTCTTCCTCCTCCTCTATAATTTCATTATCATCTGGCACTTCAATTATTGATAGTAGTGTCTCACTACTAATAACATCTTCTTGAAACGCAGATTCGACAATAGGTGCATCAACATGCGATCTGGCTTTAGTTGTGAATACTGCTGACCACTTATCTTTATCTCTTTTGATATTTGGATATGAAGTATAATAAACTTGTTCAACTTGATAAGCCAACACAAATGGATCATATTTCGGAAATTTTCTGCTTCGATTAACATCCACAAGTTTATAATCCTTATGTATTTGCATTCCTTTTTCAGAATTATCTATCCACTCACATTTGAATAAAATAACATTATATGTGCTTTTTTCGCCTGTGTACGACAATTCAACAACTTCGTTGAGTGTTCCATAGTAGTCAGCTCCCTCAGTCGAACTTACACATACTCCATTATTAAGTGTATATTTTTCCAAATCTAACCCATCTTTGAAAGTGCGAAATTTGTATCCGTTAATGAAATAACGTTTCCATGTTCGCACCCTTTTCGAAGGACCTTGTGCTAAGGCTATGAGAACTGGATCTTTTAAGTTGTTTACCTATCATTGTTAAATTATTACCATATTATAATACCTTCAGGTATTAAAAAAAAATTGAAAAAAAAGAGTAATCTGGTGTTAGTATGTAGTATGTACTTACTTGTCCTCTAAACCATTGAGGAAATCTTGTGTCAAATTTGTTCCAAATATCCTCGGCTGTGAGAAATTGGGGATATTCTGTTTTGATATAATTTTCAAACATCCTATATATTCATTATAAAAAATGTCGAATTAAGTAATAGTTTTTACATGCATATTATTATAATTAATTATTAATAATTAAAGTTTCAAAGGACGATTTTTTTTACTTACACTTCGTTATGCTTCAATTCTTCTAAATCACAGTTAGATAAAACATATAAGTGTGCACGCTCATATTCGTTGTCTTCTAAAAATCTTTCACGACACTTTCCAGAACAAATTCCCCCGTGATCTTGAAAAATCTCGGGTAAAGTAGAATACGTAGGCTCTTTCGAGCGTACGTCGAGATACTTGGCTTTTGTGTCCACGTTCTCTTCAAAATAAAAGGAACATAAATTGGCAATTTCTTCAAGCAAATACGCGTTGCATATAGAACCTTCAACACGCGCTTTATTTCCAATCTTTTTTTTCAAATGATTTAAGAACCTATAAAAAACTTGGATAAGATAGACTGAAATAATTAAAGTTAAAATTGGATAATTGTGGAATTAATTACCTCTCAAAAGAATACATCCACCTATATTGCACTGGACCACCCATTTTCAGTTCATACGGCAAATGAATTGGTAAATGCTCCATTGAGTTAAAAAAAGATGGTGGAACTATCTTCTCTAACTTGCAAATGATTTCGGCAATGTTGTTCTCGAGAGTAGTTATTTTTTCAACTTGTATCGATGAAGTACACAAATCTCTGAAAAATTGGCTAAGCTCAGTTATAGCATTCCACTCATTCTTCGGAAGAATGTGCCTTAAAGCCACTGGAAGTAAACGCTCCATAAACACGTGACAATCATGACTTTTCAATCCATGTAGTTTCAACTCGTGTTTATCAACACATCTACTCAGATCTGAAGCATAACCGTCCGGAAATCTCAAATTGGAGATCCAATCACACAACACCTTCTTTTGTTCTTTATTCAAAATGAATGAATCCATTTTTCGCTGTTTAGAACAAACGGTCAACATGTCCTCTTGTGCTTGTGGGGTAAACTTTGTCTTGTTTTTCACATTCATCACCGTGTGAATCAGTTGCTCGAAAACGTTTTTCTCGATATGCATTACATCAAGGTCATGACGAATTAATAGTGTTCTCCAATAAGGAAGTTCCCAAAAAATGCTTTGTTTCCACCACCCAACTCGAGAAACTTTTAACGAGTCCAATTCAGCTTTACTTGCATCCACAACTGTGGGAAAATGCTTCACACAATCCCACACTTCTTCACCCGTTAATCTCGTAGCAGCAAAATCTTTCTCAACTCGTCCTTTTCGAAAATTAACTTTATCTTTGCGGAAAACATGATCAGGTGGTAAAAACTGTCTATGACAATCAAACCAACTCCATTTTTTACTTTTATAAAGCCAAAACGACTTAGTCTCCTTCTCCATACAATATGGACACGCATGTTCACCAGCAGTTGACCACCCCGATAACATGCCGTAAGCAGGAAAGTCATTGATAGTCCATAATAGTACGGCTCTAAGATCAAAGTTCTGCTTTCTAGAGACGTCGTATGTGTACAACCCTGTCTCCCACAACTGCTTCAACTCGCGAATTAACGGTTGTAAATAAACGTCAAGAAATTTTTTGGGACTGTTCGTACCGGGTATAAGTAATGATAGAAACATAAACTGTCTTTTCATACATAGCCAGGGTGGTAAATTGTATGGAGTGAGCATTACCGGCCAGCAGGAGTACGACTTTCCGTATTGACCGAAAGGTGCGAAACCATCAGTACAAAGACAAAGTCGAACATTTCGAGGCTCACTTGCAAAAGAAGGATGAATGCGATCAAAATGTTTCCAAGCCTCGCCGTCACTTGGATGAGACATTATCCCGCTGACACGTGGATTTTCATGATGCCACCGCATCTCTGCCGCAATTAGTTTTGTGGCATAAAGTCGTTGCAAACGCGGTCCTATTGGGAAATAAGTTAAAATATTTTTCCCAACCCTTTTGCCATTTGCATTATTTTGTTTTTTATATCGATCTTTACCACATTTTCTACACTTATCGAGAACACTATCATCATCCCAAAACAACATACATCCTATTTCACACGCATCTATCTTTTCATAAGGCAGTTGAAGAGCTTTAAGAATATTTTTGGTTTCATAGAAGTTACGCGTCATAACATGATTTTCAGGAATAATGTCCCCTATAAATGACTCGATACCATCTACACATTTGTGGGGTAAATTGTATTCACATTTCAAAGTTACCAACCGGGAAGCTGACTGCAACAGAGAGATACGACTCCCCTCATACACCGGTTCATTGGCATGTTCCAACATTTTGAAAAAGGCTAGTACATTAGGATTTGGAGATTCATCAACCACTTCGGCGTCAACATTTTCCATTATAATTTCATTAATGTTGTCGCGCAACGCATCCTCCACCATATCCCTATAGGGATTGTCATACCTCTCCTCAACGGGAAAATTTTCACCATGGCACACCCAATCATAATAGTCATCACAAAAGCCCCAAAGCCCTAGGTGTTTTCGTACTTCTTGTTCGACTAAAAATTTGCGATTTTTACACTTTACACATGGGCACCTAATTTCCTTACATCTACCGTAATCTTCTTGATTCTTAACATAATTAATGAATTCATTAACGCCATTTACAAACTTCTGCCTTAATTTTTTATTACAATCCAATCTTTCATACATCCATGCCCGTTGTACTCTTTTCATTTCAAATCTACATACACGTTTATAATTATTATTATCGACTTAAATAAATATTCAAAACAATAACAACAAGAACTAAAAGTTTACTAATAGCAACAATAACAACAATAACTACTAATACACATCATATTACACAAACAAACAACAAACAACAATCAACAAACAACAAACAACAAACAACAAACAACAAACAACAAACAACAAACAACAAACAACAAACAACAAACAACAAACAACAAACAACAAACAACAAACAACAAACAACAAACAACAAACAACCTCCAACCTCCAACCACAACCACAACCTCAACCTCAACCACAACCACAACCACAACCACAACCACAACCACAACCACAACCACAACCACAACCACAACCACAACCACAACCACAACAACAACAACAACAACAACAACAACAACAACAACAACAACAACAACAACAACAACAACAACATCTTCCACCTGCAAAAAAATAATAATATTCGAGTTCATGGGGTCCTTATCTCTCCAACCTAAACCCATCTTTGAATCTTTCATACCATTAGTAAATACTAATCATTTAATTAATTGTTATGAGACGAAAATTCGGCAGCAATTCCCTATAGTTCTCCAAATACACAATGTTGAATGACTTGTCACTCTCCATATGTATTCAGAGAACATTAAAGGAACTGTCAACCAAACTTAATCGTCAAATAACAATTAAAACAATGATTAGTATTTACCACCTAAATGGCATTAAAGATTCAAAGACAGTCCCAAAACGGGGACTATTCAAGAATTACACCTAATGTATAACTCTTGAACGGGTACTAAGTCTACCATATATGAACAAAAAAAAAATAAACTCAATTAAACTTAAACAAAATAACGCAAACATAAAAACTTGGACTTATATACTTAATAATAACTAAACTTAATTCAAAACAAAAAATTAACATAAATCAATATAACTTAATCCAATCATTAGTACCTTAACAAGGACCATACACCGATGCATTAGTGAACACAAGTAAACAACCACTAGTCCACTACCACTTTTCATGTAAGTTAATGAAACTAAAAGGTAGCTGAAAGTCTCATTGAAGAAGATCGACCCGTTTTAAATTTAAAATGGATCGAATTTTTCTCGTAAAAAGATAAGTGAGGAGATCACCCACTTACACTTTATTTGCCCTTTATGAGGGGGATTTAATCCGTCTTAAACTTAAGACGGGTCGATCCGTCTTCAATCAAAATTTGAGAAAAGGTAGTAACTTACTAACATATTCACAACTTTAATACTCATCAATCGTCCACTTTCAACATGCCACTTACCTTCCAAGTTCCAGCCTTATAATTTTGTACAACTATGTTTATCACTCTTTCTCCATTTTTTAGAGGATTCTTTAACTTTAAATGTCAATAATAGTACTAACTTAATTGAGTTATTAAGATTAAACTATTGTATGTAATAGAAACTATATGGTTTCCAAAAGTATAGTTCCATATATAAAGAATGAGGGGTGGTCCGGTGGGTGGCAGCGGGTGGTCCGGCCAGGGGCAGGGGAAAGGGGAAAGGGAAAGGGAAGGGGAAAAGGAGGGGGTGGTCCTTTGGTGGCAGCGGGGTCCGGCCAGGGGCAGGGGAAAGGGAAAGGGAAGGGGAAAAGGAGGGGGGTGGTCCTTTGGTGGCAGCGGGGTCCGGCCAGGGGCAGGGGAAAGGGGAAGGGGAAAGGGCGGACAAGGGAAGGGGAAAATGAGGGTGGTGGTCCGGTGGGTGGTCCGGTGGGTGGCCGGAGGGAACAAAACACATGAACACATAAATAAGAGAAGAAAGAGAGAGAGACCTGAGAGAGAGGAGTAAAGAATTTAGTGGGTCGTCGTGGTGGTCTTTGTGGTGGCCGTCGTCGTCGTTGTCGTCGTCGTTGTCGTTGTCGTCGTCGTCGCCGTCGTCAATTTGGGGATTTAGGTTTAATAGAAATGATTTCGGTAAAGGGGAAGAGACGCGAGTTCAGTCATTATAAAGAGTCTGCGACGGAATTTCCGTCGCAAGTCCGTCGCAGAAATAAACACGTGACAGTCAATTTCTTACCTCTGCGACGGACTATCCGTCGCAAGTCCGTCGCTAAATAAGAATTTGCGACGGATATTCCGTCGCAGAAAAAACACGTGTCGCCTTCCTTTGGTCAATTTGTCAGTCAATTATTTACCTCTGCGACGGACTATCCGTCGCAAGTCCGTCGCAGTATCTTATTTAGCGACGGATAATCCGTCGCATTTCCGTCGCATAATTTCCCGCCATGTGAAAAGTTGGGCGCCATATGTGAAAATGATCTGCGACGGAATATCCGTCGCAAAACCGTCGCAACTAGTAATTCCCGTCGCAAAATCCGTCGCAAGTATGCTTTTGCTACGGATTACATATCCGTCGCAAAATTTCCGTCGCTAATACACTCTATTCTTGTAGTGTAAGTTTGATAAGATTTGAGACTCGACAGACAACCAAGTCAAATCATGCGATGATCACAATAAATCCAACATATTATCATCCATTCACGAACCAAGACATTGACGGTGTCCAATCATGCAATGACCATGAATAATATCATGAAATCACGCAATCAAAGAACGACGGTGCCCAATCATGCAATGACCATGAATAATATCATGAAATCACGCATTCAAAGACGACGACACGACGACGATCTCTCACGGTAAATGAAACGCACTAGCATCGTGTACATGGCAAGTCTGATTATGGGCATCCACGGGAGTAAAACCTTCCCTGAACGCATACACGATTCAATCCATTTCGTATATGTAGACTAATTTCCTCCTGGTAGGACGACGATAATAATACGGTTCCTAATCTAAACCTGGCCAGATTCTCGGAATACACATTTTCCGATTCGACATGCGATGACGTTTCGCATCCAAGACTCGGTCTTACAAAAGAAAACGCCGAGTACCCCAAATTCGGTAGATCAATTCACGAAAGAGGCGGAAAACGAGCTCAAGCCTCATAACATGCGGTACGCTACATGCAAATAACACCACCTCGCAAGTACACAACATTTGACGGCCGGGTCGATCAACGCATAGCGTTCAACTCCCAACAACGTCGTCGTATGACCACTAACACATGCATTTAAGCAGTAGGATACCTCCCCGTTCCGACATTCCAGCCTTACGAACGTGGAGGTAGCCAAGGGAATGAGAGTACAAAGCACAAGAAAAAATAGTGCTCAAACCGTATCATTTGTAAAAACCGACTCAAAGTAGGACATATCAAAAACCGTCACAAAACATGAGAATTTGGCATTATATAAATGTAAATATGATAAACATGAACCAATACATGATACATAAGCATTAGAACAAGTTTAGGAAGCATAATGAATAAAAACATAGATCACCTCTCCAAAACAACGTTGTTTGGAAACCAACGAAAACAAGGGTCCACTTCAAACGATCATAACTAGAGTTATAGACATGAAAATACAGAAATTCCAAGTCGGGGTGATAGCTTATCCTCTTACGGTTCTAACGAGATGTCACACGCCCAAAACAAGCAAGTAACGAAGGAGATATGATCATTTTACGAAAAGGGGTCAGTGCAGGAAAATTTCTGTTGGCAGTGTATGACGCAGCCTGCGTCACCACGACGCAGCCTGCGTCCTACGACACAGCCTGCGTCCCCCAACGCAGCTTGCGTCCTTCACGGGATTCAAGGACGATCAAAAATCAACATGTTATCAACAACAAAACCCTCATTTGTCATCACAAATCATCAATTCTCATATCAATTAACAACTAACAACAACCAACAACAACAACACAAGTCCTAAGCATACTAACCATAATCTAAATACGGTTTCTATCCTAGAAAACACATAAAACACGTAAATGATATCGAGTAACCCTTCACCGTTACCTTTAAGCGTCTTCACTACTCGTCAAGCTCCTCTTCAATTAGAAAGTAGACTTTATCGGGATCTTGGAGGTCACCACCTATATATAGATCATAAAAGATGAATAAAATTCATCTTGAGAAAGACGAAAAGTTTGAAAAGCGAGAAAGACGATGATTTTAATATCAAAACGGATAGAGGAAGGCAAGGGGAGAAGAATGAGACGAACTTACGTGAATTCTATCAAGTAACGAATGAGCTAAGCGAATTCCAAGATCGAAAGCAAAGAGGGAGGCAAAGTTTTGGTTGCTTAAGGAAGAAGAAATGGTTTTGGTTTGTGTTGAAATGAATTAGGTTAAGGTTAGGAGGGAGTATAAGTAAAGGGTGAGTCGGAAAAGTCAACGAAAGTCAAAGGCGGCTCAAAAGTCAAGAAAAGTCAAAGACGACATAAAAGTCAAGAAAAGTCAACGACGACTTAAAAGTCAAGAAAAGTCAAAGACGACTTAAAAGTCAAGAAAAGTCAACGACGACTTAAAAGTCAAGAAAAGTCAACGACGACTTAAAAGTCAAGAAAACTCAAACTCGCCTTAAGAAGGGATTCTCATGGAATCTCGCGGAAATTCTAAATACGAACTCGGAAATTCTAAATTCGACTCGGGACATAAAATTCTATATTAAAACTCAAATTTGCTGAAAAAGTATCCGTAAAATATTTTCACTAGAAAAATAGGGTACATTTCTGGGTGTTACATGACCGGCTGGGAGGGTGGCTGACATTTACGTTGCTTTTTGGTGTTATATTGGCCTCAGCCGGCCGACCGGCTGCCGGTCAGCCGACCGGCTGAGACATCCCCCATTTCCTTCTCATTTTTCTCATATGGCATATGGTCCCAGCCGGGTAGCCGGCTGCCGGTCCCCATGACCGGCTGGGACACCTTGTATTTTTAATGGTTTCCAAATGTTGCGGAAGTGCTATCCGGGTAGCCGGCGGCCGGTCACTTTGACCAGCTTGCACCACCTGGACTCTTCTTCTAATTCTTTTCTTATGTTCTCATTTATAATAATTCATACGGTTCGTTTATCGTATAAATTTACGTAATAGCAATAAATATTCATGTTTAGAATATATGATATTCCATTCGCTTATATCACATGTTTTGTGACGGTTTTTGATATGTGCCTCTTTGAGTCGGTTTTACATATGTTCTGATTTGAGCTCTAATCGTTGAGTGCTATGAACTCTCATTCCCCGGTCATACTTTATAACCGTTAGACTTAAATGTTGGAGCGGTGAAGTGTAACCGTGATGCCGTTGTGCATTTGTTTAGTGGGGATATGACGATGTTGTTAGGAGGCGAACGCCATGCGTTGGTCGACCCGATGGTCAAATGTTGTATCCTTGCGAGGTGGTGTCATTGCATGTAGCGTACTAGCTTGACTTTTGACTATAGATCTATTTCCGCCTCTTTCGTGTGGTTTAGCCGAATTTGGGGTAGTCGACGTCTTTGTATGATCGAGTCTTGGATGTGGAACGTCTTACCACATGTCGAATCGGGAAATGTCTTATCCCGAGAGTCTGACCAGGTTTAGACTAGGACCGTATTATCATCGTCGTCCTAACAAAAGGATTAGAGTTTTGTGTGTACGAAACGTCTTATCGTACACGATTACGGGAAACGTCTTATCCCGTGAACTTGTTTGTCTAGGTCATGAGTATACGAAACGTCTTATCATATACGGTTCCAGGAAATGTCTTATCCCGTGGGCTTCCATTGGCTTCTATTGCTATTGTACACGATGCTAGTGCGTGCCATTAACTGTGAGAGAATATGTTGTCATATTCGTATGATTTGATGGTTGTTTGTAAGTTAAATTATACGTGAACATTGAGTTGGACTCTTGCATGAAATAGATGATTGACGTGGTTTATATGTCGAGTCTCTATCTTATCAAGTATATGCCGCTAACGGTGAGATGTAAGCCCTAGTGAGTATATAGTTGCCTAAGGGTGTTTTCCCCGGAGTCTTTCTATAATATGATGGTTACGGCTTTGTACTTAATGTATCGGTATTCTTATATATTGATTTGCCTATTTATCCTTCTCGTATTTCACATGTATATTTATATATGCATGGTTCTATTCCGTATTTCCATTTTAGTATGTTTATTGTGATATGGCTGGGAGAACCCGGAGTTACTCCCCACTGACTGTGGCGTTCATGTTTTTCATGGATGAACAGGTTACTTGCTTGGATGGCTTTTTGCTTGTGGTATTTTGGGTTCGGGTGTGAGCTAGCGGGCGTTGGTCTGGGTGAATCACCTCTAGACGTTGTTTAGCTAGTTTGCTAATAACTTTGATATTTGATGCATTTTGTGAGACTACGTCTCTTGTAGTATATTTTTCTTTGGTTTGTAATTATTGACATTCCTCGTACTTTTCTAATTGCATGTAAAAAGGTTTTTAAAAATACCGTATTTTCCGCTATATTAATCACATGCTTGTATGTTTTATTTCCGCATTCGCGAGGGTTGTCACACACGTGTCGCTCATATGACACGAAATAAAACCGACCCTGGCCAGATATTTAATGTCACTATGCTCTTGCATTTTGACATTTGGATAATCCTCATGTCATCAAACAAAACTCAACTGTACTTCTTTTGGGAGTAAGCAATGCAAACGCCGCCTTTTCTAAGTTCATTACAAGCTCTAATTTCATTTTTTTTTTATCATGAATACGTAGGCAATACTTCAGAGGATTCACCTCGTCTTTATCTTAAAATGTAAATAGGAGGACATTTACATTTGCATTTGAAATTCGAGAAGAATAATAAAAAGAAAATATCATCAGTTTCTTAACTAAGCTTTATCTTTAATTCATTATTTTTTCATTAATAATAATACGCCACATACATAAATAAATGCTGAAATAAAAGCTAGGCTAGGATTCTAAAAACCCCGCCATTCATTACGACTCAAAAAAAAAAAGTTGCCTAAGGCTATTCTTCAATCTTCCTCTTGCCTTTGTCACCCTTGTCATTCTTTTTGTCTCGACCACGAGTCGGGCGCTCTTGTGCTATCTCAGACCTAATTACCAACGTGTAGATACCTCAAATCTACACCTTCCGCCAACCACGCAGTGATGATTGGGTCGCGTGTTTGGTACGCAGAACGATTTCTGACAGTTCATAAGTTTGTCGTCAAGTGATAACTCAAACACTTGTGTCTACCCCTTGGTCGTTATCTACGTGCCGATACGGTCGTTTTGATAGTGATTAGAGTCATTTTGGAGTACAAGTCAAAAACCACTTTATCTTCTATAAACCGTCTTTTAAAACCGTGTCTAAACGCTCGAGAATATTCCGGATATTATAATGTTTAAAAAATTATCTTTTTCGGTAAAATATGTTCATATTTTATTTAGAAAAGAATTCAAAATCTACCGCAATTCCAATAAAAAACGCGGAAATCTTTCTTTAAAAGTAGGAAACTGCTCGAGAAATGACGCAACAAGAGCTGCTCCTCTTCCAAGAGTCGCAGTGCCTATTGCGCCTCTTCCCCAGCTCTGTTATCCTATTTCCGGAATATTTTCTAGATTTCTTTTCGTGTTCAAGTTATTCCAAAACTCTTCGGATTTCTCCCTATATAAGGAGAGGTTCGTGCACACTTTCAAGGCACGTGAATGTTCCGCCCCTTCTTTCTCTCTCTTTGCATTCTAGACCTTGCTCTTAGCCAAATCTTACCCTACTCACTAGATGCTGCTACTCCTCCAAGCCAGCGTCAATCACCACCTCATTAAAAACGCGGAGCTCCGAGATCATCGTAAAACCGGCCGGATCAGTGTGCTCCAACACCTCGGGGGTGAGCTGGGGGCTAGACGCCCACCACCTCGATCTCCTACAAAATAAAGATAGATCTTTAATTGACGATCACTCATCACTTTTCAAAACAATTCAATGCAAAATAAGCAATGCTTACCACTATCGGCCAATACGCCAGTCTCTGGTGAAAGAACCCGGAGTAGTCTTCACCAAGAAGCTGGAGGCAGTCCCCACTCACACCGGCCAAGTAAGCCTCTCTCTCGGCCTCAAAGGGCTCCCATATCATTGAACCTGGAGGGCAGATGTGGACCGTAAAGGTGTCACGGGAGCTCTGTCGGGGCAAACGTTCATCCAGGTACCACACGAGTCCCATGGGTGTCCTCAACAACAACCGACTCGAGATCCTAGGACGCTGGACCTCGGCCACGAAAGTCGTAGCATCTTGATAGTTCCCCTAAGGTCTGGCACCCACTACAATAAAGAAACAAAAGAGTCATTCCTATGATCAGATCTAGAAACGAAAGAGTCGTTCCTACGATCATTTCCCTATCACCAAGCTTTATTACAAGCATTGGAAAAAATAAATGTAGCGCATGACTCTATACCTGACGATGTAGTAAACTTGGTCCTCCAAGACCAAGTTAAGCTAAGTAACCCAGTTACTTTCTTAGATGACGATTTACCTCCTTTCGGTGCCAGTCACAATATCGCTCTATATATCACAATCACGTGCCTAAAGAAGAACGTATCATTGACTTTGGTAGATGATGGCTCTGCAGTCAATATCATACCACTAAAAACAGCGCATAAGTTAGTCATGAAAGAATCATATTGGGCTCCTACCAACCAAGGTGTTCGAGCATATGATAAAACACGACGAAAGGTGATAGGGCTAATCAACCTCACCATAGCCACAGGACCAATCGAACAAAAAGTCAACTTCAAGATTGGGGACATCAAAGCATCCTTTAATATACTTCTAGGGAGGCCTTGGATTCTCTCTTCTAAGGCGGTAACATCCACCTGGCTCCAGAAGATTAAAATTCCTCTAGACAGAAA
>JAIUZE010072902.1:0-10997 GCA_022085475.1 Heliosperma pusillum
GAATTTTTAACAAGTTTAGTGTTCTTGAAGAATTTTGATGATTTTTACTAAGTTATGATTTTTATGATTTTGTATGAATTTTTAACAAGTTTAGTGTTCTTGATAAATTTTGATGATTTTCCATAAGTTATGATTTTTATGATGTTGTATGAATTTTAACAAGTTTGGTGTTCTTGATAAATTTTGATGATTTTAATAAGTTATGATTTTGTGTGGAAGATTGTTAAAATGGTTGTTTGATGATTAAAAACAAGTTTGGAATTGATTTGGTGTGATTGATGATTGAACCGAGAAAGGGGGGGAGAACCGGACCAAACCAGACCGGTCCAGGCCGGTTCAGACCCGGTCTGGGTTGGTCCATGGTGGGTCCGGGTTTTGGTCTTTGGGTTGTGTCGATGTTTGATTGTTTAATTGTTGTTTTGACGGGTTTTAATTATGTTAAGGCATGCGGGAAATATTAGGAAAACGGTTTTAGTAAAAATGGTAAAATCTGCCAAATCAGCCAAAACAGGCCCGTGGGCCCATTCAGGCCCATGTGGGGTCCGGCCCAACTCAGCCCGTGGGTCCCACTTTGGGACTTGTGACGGTTTTTTAGTTATCGTCATTTTTATCGTGTTTTGTAATATTTAGCAAGTGGGAAATATTAATAAGTAAAATATTTAATTAAAAAGGTTTTTCATAAAATTATTATTTCTCACATGTTAGAAATTATAAGACGAGATCGTAGTTTATTTTGATATCCTTTAAGTCAAGCGGGGTTTTACGTAAGATTTAATAATTCACATGTTAGAAGTTTTATTAAAATAACATGTAATGAATATGTTGATTTTATGTCTATGTTATAAAGACTCTGTTTCTAGCCGGTTTGATCCAACGGGTTTGGTCAAACTAAGATCTAGTCAGCCCCGATTTGACTGATGACCCGTCGCGGGACTCGGGTCGGGGATTTGTCTTCAAGTAAGGTTGTATTTAATTATGAATTAGCCTTGGTAGATATGAGGCGATATGATATTTGATTAGTATTGATATGCAAATAGTCACATGATAGGATGTTTTCCCGTGACTGTTTTATTTTATGGTTGGTGTCGTGTTGACTAAGTACCCATAGAGAATTATGAGAATATGGCGTCTTGACCATTCTAATTCTAAATGAGTAGCTTGGACCACGACATTGATAGGCCCGTACTATCTTTAACGAGCATACGGAGTTTGCCGCTTGATAGCTTTTGTGTCTCGGCTTGGTGGGTTTATATCCAAGTCGGGGCATGGTTGCCTAATCCGTTTTGGGACTGGAGTCAGCTTAAGTACTAGCCATCTCTGCTTAGGGGGTCGCCTAGTAGAGTTTCTCATAGACGGTTATTTCATGGGACGGGGAACGGAATAGCTGTTGTCGCTAGGTCTGATCAGTCTAGGACTAGGATGTTTTCCTACCTTGTGGTATAGACTCGAGTTACAGAAGTCCTCTATCGATGGTCCTAAGAACTTATGCCTGTTTCTAGACGGATTGGTCTTTCATGTTTGTATGATTCTATGAGTTTTAGAAGGTGAGATGCAAGCCGGCTAAGATTGATAGAGTTTGGATTACCGATTGTTAACTGTTTCACATGATTACGTGTTGATTAGGGTTTGAGTGTATCATGGCCATGTTTCTGAGAGGAACCTCTGAGCTAGCATACCAGCTTCCCTACCTCGAGTCATAGTTTATTATCGGTTTCACATGATAGCTTTCACATGCTAGGTTATTTGTTAGTTATCTGTTTCATAACATGAAAAGCATATCATATATGTTTAAGTTTTGTATTTTCCATATACATTGCTTTTATGTTATTCATGTTTCATTACACTCGACATTTCGTGGCTGGGAGAACTCGGAGTTACTCCCCACTGACTGTGGCTTCCGTGTTTATATTTAATACGGTCGAACAGGTGGTGTTGCATATTTGGGGTACATGGACGAGCTAGCGAGCGAAGTTTTTACCTTGGACCTATATTCGGTTCATAGTTTGTATATTATTGTACACACTTTTATTTCCGTTTTTTTATACGGGAGATATGTCTCCCGTCTTGTAGATTTATTTTGTATAATAGTATTTTCGTTTTGTAATGACCTTTTTATGTTATGACACCTTCGTTATGTATTATTATATTTCGTTTATGTATTTAAATAATTTTTTTTCTTTCCGCAAATTTGAGGGTGTCACACAAAGCTTCTAGATGGCAACTTACCCGATGGGTAACTGTGTACCCGATCGGGTATCTCTGCTGCTTCGAGCAAATTGCTTCAACATCCTTCTTTTGTCCTATATGTTCAATGCTCGACCCCTTCCCCACGAAACCCTAATGCTATATAAAGGGTGCTCTAGCCACACTTCTCAACACACAATCTCATATCATCTCACACACAACATCTCTTCTCTTCTTACATTTCTCTTTAGTTTAGAAATTCTAGTTTAGATCATTTTCTTCTTTTGTCTTTAGTTCTTAGTTTATTTCTGTCCATTCTACATCACAACCTTAGTTTAGATCAATAAGAATTTCAATCTTTACAATCTTCTTTGTTGGGTTCAAGTGTTGTAATTCAAGGAACGATTATTCTATGCAAGGGATTTCTATTCTTGTTATCGCTTTCATTTTTGATCGTCACTTAGGTATTTCTAATTTATCCTTTGTTTAATGTCCTTATTGTTTTCTATTTGATTATTATCTTCTATTCATATTATCTTAGATTCATTTTTGTGTTATTATAATCGTAATTTCATTTCTTAGATTATCAAATAGCGTCGTTATTATCGCCACATAGAGAGTCTTAAAACATTGTCAAAAACAACTAAACATGTCTATCCTAGTTTTTATTATCACCATCATCTTAGATATAAACATTATCATGAGTGAGTAGTCACCTTTCTAGGGTGTAGGGTAGCCATGTTAGATTGATTAAAAGATGATAATTGGATAAAAGAAATTGTGCTTTTAAACATTGTGTCTATGCATGTTTGGACTATAACGATAGTTGACGATTTCTGATCAAAATCATTGACTAGAATGGAATTCTTTTCCAAGGTAGAGATACGTGAATTGAATAGACAAAGCATGACATGGTGGATTAAGACCTAGTAAATTGCCTAAAAGCCTGCTAGACCATCTGATCTATGATTGTAATGAACACATCATTCTTACAAACTCACAATGAATTATTTGCATGTCCTAAATCCAATTTCATCAATATGTCAATCTACATGTGTGAACCTACTTCCCTAGATGCTTTTCATTATTGTTAATTCATCATTTGCTTTATTGCTTTCATCTTCAATTGCTTTTATTTTGTTTTCATTTATGCTTTTTGTTAGTTTAGACATTAAAACTCCAAAACCCAGAAACTCGTTAGATAAAACCCAATTGCGAGACACTTCACATTCTATAGGAAACACCATCTCCCTGAGGATCGACCCCTACTTCCCTAATTACATTAATTTGTTATTAGCCTAGTCTGGGTAATTTATATTTGTATCGGGCTTGCGACAGGCCGGATCAACTACGAAGAATTTTAATCTTCTTTTCTTTTTGGTTCTCGACTAGTGCTTTAAATTCCTTGAATTTTTCTGGTGCTTCATCTTTAGTTCTTAAAAGATACACATAAGTGAAACAAGAACAGTCATCGATAAATGTAATAAAGTAACGTTTTCCTCCTCTAGATAATACACCATTAAATTCACAAATATCACTGTGTATTAGATATAGTCGCAATAATATATAATTAACGATTAACTATACATATTTAACGAAATGTAATAACATTAAAACATCTACTTTATATACCGGGCCGGGCCTGGACATTTCAAGGCCCTAGGCAAAACACGAAAATCGGGCCCTTTAAAAAATATTTCAATTAATTCATATGTCATTGAAGAAACCTAGAAATTTTATAAGTACAATTCACAAACAAAGACGATACAACCGCTAAACTGCAATATAAAAAATTATACTACAACAAGTCCACAATACAAAAACGATAAAACAACTTCAATAATACGATAAAACTAGTAAACTAAAACACAAAAAAACGCTAAAACAATCAAAAATAAAAAAAAACTAACAGCAAGTTCAGTAATCATTAATCAACACAAAGAGCCGATAAAACTACAACCCAAAAAACGCAGCAAAGGTAATCAAAAATTAAAATAATTAAATAAAGAGATATTCTACATGGTACCCCTCAACTTTTTTACTTTCTACGTAGTACCCCTACACTTTTGGAAACATACATGGTACCACTAAGTTTTCTTATTTCCATTAAGCGTAACACCAATTATTTTTCCCGTTAGTTAGTATTTGTTTTAGACGTTAAGTATTGAGTAGGACGCCTACGTGGATGATGACTCGTTGTGACTATGACTATTACTTGGCACTATAAAACCCTCACTCTCTTAGCATATTTAACACACATCTCCTCTCATTCTACCCTTTCATATCCAGACCTTCATCTTTATCTTTCTCAGTTTCTTTTCTCATCTCCCTCTTCGCATGAACTACCTCTCATTTTACCCTATGTTTCTTGATAACTAAGTGTATTATTGTCTTGATGTTCATCTATTTAGCGATTGAAGTATATATAATCATTTTCCCTCAATAATATCTCCATTAACACTTGTACAATATTCATCTTCATCTTCATCTTCACTAGCACATTTTTTTTAAAATCCTTTGTGATGTTAACATACTCTTCCGATAACCACATAACAAAATGATTACAATCTAGGGATTCAGGGGTTGTTAACGAAACCTGATATCATAATTATAGCGTTCCAGCCAAATCGATTGAAACACTAGTTCCTAAAATCAAGACCATCTATTGATAATTTTTTCCAAGAAGATGAAAAATCAATAAGAGATAAATGAAGAAACAAAAAAAACTTAAAACAATTATCACAGAAATTTAAGAAGGAAGAAGGAAATAGAAAGAAGAAAGATGAAAGATGATGAAAGAAAGAAGACATTAAATAATGTTTATTGGGAGGGGAAATGAGGGAGAAAATGGCATGAAACTATAGCTACTAACACAAACGCCGGTCATCATCCACCTAGGCGTCCTACTCATCACTGAAAACTTAGGGGTATCATTTTTGTTTCAAAAAGTTTAGGGCTATCACGTATAAAGTCGAAAAGTTGAGGGGTACCATGTAAAATATCCCTTAAATAAATATAGATTGTCAAAGAAAAGGACTTAGAACCCCTTGAGTCGCTAATTTCTTGACTGGCTCAGGCGACGAAGGGAACGACAGGATGACGGATAACAAGTAAATGAGTAATAACCTCCACTCCTTTCAAAAATTCTAACTTTAAATCGAAGAAATTATTGTTTATTGAAAAACCCTATAAATTCAGTAGGTCTCATTGAAAACGAAACATATCTTCTCTCACAAGGAGGCAAGTGGGAGGACAAGTGGAGAATTAAATGGATCCCCAATTGCCCTCTCACTTGCCTCCTTGTGAGAGAGAGTTCGACCCGTCCTTATTGAAAACGGATATACGCCTTTTTTTAACGAGAATTTGTGTTATAAATTTTGTAATTACAATTGATTTTATTTTTGGAACTTGAAAGAAAAAAGTAACAGTGCAATTGTGCAAAGTATAATAATTAATAATATTATAGAAGAGTAGGTCTCCCTTGCAACGGGTATATCCGTCGCAAGCTTCTAATGGGTCAAGTTCTCCCACTTGTGTAGAAAAGACAACACATAGAGAATCACAAATAGCTTGTCTTTTCCTACTTAAGTGGGTAATACTTGACCCGTCGCAAGCTTGCGACGGATATGCCTGTCACAAACGAGAATTTGTGATATTGAAAAAGGCAAAAGAAGCGGAGAGAAGTAAGGAAAAGTAGTCAACTAAGCATAAAAGTTGTTTTTGTACTTATTACCTTGTTTAGATGCTGTTTGGCCTTGCTTATGTGAAAAAGTTTTTCCTTTTTAAAATGAGTTTATTCATAAGCTATTTTTTGGAAAAGTTGTAGTTGTTTATCCAAAATTTTGTAAAAATCATTTCCTAATAAAATTATATGTTTGGCCTACCTAGTTCCATTCAGTTTTTTTTTTTATTTATTTTGAAAATATATGATTACCTTTCAAAACTACAAGTAATATATAAAAAATTATTTAGTCACTCCATGATTACACTAAAACTATATAATTACCCTTCAAAATTATAATTTTACACACCTACTGACACCGATAAATATGAGGCAATGTAACACCCTAGATTATATAATAATATGTAATTTATTAAAGTCGTAAATTTTATAAATTCGTCTTTTACTTTTATTGGTTAAAATATTTTAAGTCGATAATTTATGATTTCATGGCTTGAAATTAATGTTAAATAGAATTTAGTTTAGTTGGGTAGATATCGTCGCATTTCAGTCCGTTATGAGTTCATAATCGAACTCAACGCGAAAATCGAAGTCGGTGACCAAGTTCTTCTTTTCTACTCCCGTTTGAAAATTTTTCCGGGAAAACTTCGATCACGATGGTCTGGACCATTCACTGTCACATATGTCAGCAAATATGGCTATGTGGAAATAATGGCTAGCAACGGTGAAAAATTCAAAGTCAATGGACACAGACTGAAACTCTACTATAGCAATTCTATCATCGGATGCTTAGATATTGTCTATATAGAGCGTCAATTCCCAACTGGATGATTTCATAGAAAAATTCGTCGAGCGAGACGTTAAACCAGCGCTTCTCGGGAGGCAACCCGTGTTTTTCCTTTCTTTTTGCATTTTATTTTTGCTTTCCCTTTTTCCTTGTTTTGTTAGATTTCTTTGCAAATGAAAGAGTTTTGAAGAATCTATAAAGACCTTCCTTGTCAAGTCCAAAAGACTAGCTTGGGGGAGTCCGCGCTCACTAGTAAGCTTCATTCTTCTTTCATTTTTCTCTTTTTTACCCTTCTTCCCATTAAGCATCTCATTGCATATTTAGTCTTTGTGCTCACATTGAGGACAATGTGATGTTTAGTTTCGGGTAGGGATTGCATTTCCCATTTTGCATTTTAGTTGTTTATATTTTTCAAATTTTGAATAAGAAAAGAGAAAAAGTTAAAGAGAAAATTTAAAATTTTGACCACAATTGAATGTTTTTCATGCTTTGCTTGCTTGTTTACTATGCTATCATGTTACATTTCCCAAACTTAGAGCTTTCAAAAGATAATGATTCAATATTTATTGAATTGTGCATACATGAAGTCTTGAACACAGTAGGCATGGAATGAATCTATAGATGAGTACGCTTGATCTTGACATTTGGCGAGTTACATATATTGTAAGGTAGAACCTCCTTAGACTGGTACATCCATACCCAGTCTCATCTAGGTGTGTGTAGTTCTCCTTGTGGTGTGTGTCATGTCAAAACACATAAGTATGGTTCTCATTTCATTTCTATAAGCATTGCATTCATGATTCACTAAGATCTGAAGGCTTTTTCACTTTGAAATACCCCTCAAAATAAGCCCCTTCATACAAATGCTTCACAAATAGCTACATATAAAAACTGCCTACCTTTTGAGCTAGTAGCTAGACTATGGTGTATGAGTGCTCTTTTGAGAAGATTTTGTTCCTTAATGACAAAGTGAATTTGGGAGTACGAAAATGTTCAAGAAGTGAAGTTATGTTCAAAAGAAGGGAAAAAAAAGAAATCGAAAAAATCGAAAAAAAAGAAGAAATACAAGAAGAAGTTGTGAGTATCTCCTCAAAATGTCAAATCAATAGAAGGAGTTTACCCTTGTGTTTCGTGTGTAATAAGCCAATCCGTTACTTCTGGCTTCGTTATTCGTCTTTTGGGAATTAACCGAAAGTTTGGATTGAGTATTCATTTATCATTGGTTAGTTGCTAGCTCACTCTAACCTTCACACGACCATAACTGTTTGTCCACCTTTCACCCATTTATTGAAGCCTTCTTCATTTCTTTTTCGGCTTCTTTTCTACGTGCATTGTGATCTTTGACTTGTGTTTTTAATTGTTTACCATATTAGACTGCGGACACATTTTCATAAGTCGTAGATAGGTGAGTGTCTCAAAAACATTTACACATAAAGAAATCACCTTTTTCATACATGAGTGTTCGAGTGTGCCGTGAGAGTCCATTTGTCAAAAGATCATGCAACAGCCGAAATTCTATAGTGAAATTCTTTGTGGTACGCCGTTATGTAAATCTCAGCCATGTTTATGTATCATTCTTACCCACGTTATTTTTGGGTTATGATTCATTATGTTTCCAAAGTTTTACGTTGAGATTTGTTTCTTGATGGTGTAGTAGCTAATACTTGCAACCTTGTCCTGGTATTGTTTGTTATGTTTGCTTGAGGACAAGCAAAGGTTTTGCTTTGGGGAGTTTGATAAGTGAATATTTGTATGATTTTAACCCCCATTTTAGCTCGGTTTTGTATGTCATTTGTGCTTTGTTAAGCCATTTTATGAGCTAATATCGTCTTCTAAGAGAATTCCTGTGTTCTAACCTGTTTTGTAGGGAAAGTGACGTTTCTACGCCCTTTTTCTATATTCCCGAGCATTTTCCTAGAGCCCGACGATTTGAAGAAGCAAGCTTGACCATGTCAAAGGCATTTCAAGAAGGTTCACCAATTCAGAAGAAAGAAGAAATAAAGACGATGTCGCAGTTGTCGGAAGATCAATCAATTAGGCGGAAGAATTCATCGCTTTACATCAAACCCTATCAACAAAACCGATTGAAGAGGTCAAGGGGGATGATGGAAGTCAAGTCATAAGCAAAGGGAGATGAAACGATAGTCAAAGCTTCTAGATGGCAACTTACCTGATCGGGTAAGTGTGTACCCGATCGGGTATCTCTCCTGCTTCGAGCAAATTGCTTCAACTTCCTTCTTTTGTCCTATATGTTCAATGCTCGACCCCTTCCCCACGAAACCCTAATGCTATATAAAGGGTGCTCCAGCCACTTTTCTCAACACACAATCTCATATCATCTCACACACAACATCTCTTCTCTTCTTACATTTCTCTTTAGTTTAGAAATTCTAGTTTAGATCATTTTCTTCTTTTGTCTTTAGTTCTTAGTTTATTTCTGTCCATTCTACATCAAAACCTTAGTTTAGATCAATAAGAATTTCAATCTTTGCAATCTACTTTGTTGGGTTCAAGTGTGGTAATTCAAGGAACGATTATTCTATGCAAGGGATTTCTATTATTGTTATCGCTTTCATTGTTGATCGTCACCTAGGTATTTCTAATTTATCCTTTGTTTAATGTCCTTATTGTTTTCTATTTGATTATTATCTTCTATTCATATTATCTTAGATTCATTTTTGTATTGTTATAATCGTAATTTCATTTCTTAGATTATCAATTAGCGTCGTTATTATCGCCACATAGAGAGTCTTAAAACATTGTCAAAAACAACTAAACATGTATATCCTAGTTTTTATTATCACCATCAGCTTAGATATAAACATTATCATGAGTGAGTAGTCACCTTTCTAGGGTGTAGTGTCACACTCTCAAATTTGCGGAAAAATAAACAAGTAATTTAAATAAATAAAAGATGAGAATACGTTTCTAATTGGTTCACTTTAGTGAAAATCGGTAAATTTTAAAACCGGAACCTACTATTAAATATATTCATCATAACAAAGGTGTCTTAAAGAAAAAGGTTCATAACAAAAGGAAATAATATTATACATAAGAATTATCCAAAACGGGAGACATGTTTCCCGTATAAATATGGAAATAAAAGAGTGTATAATAATATACAATCCTAAGAACCGAATATAGGTCCAAGGTAATACTTCACTCGCTAGCTCGTCAATGTACCCAAGTATGCATCACAAACCTGCCAACCGAATTAAATATAAACACGGAAGCCACAGTCAGTGGGGAGTAACTCCGAGTTCTCCCAGCCACGAAATGTCGAGTTTAATAAAACATGAATAACATAAAAGAGATGTATATGGAAAATACAAAAACCTTAACATATACGATATGCTTTTCATGTTATGAAACAAATAACTAACATATAACCTATCATATGAAGGCTAAGCTACTCATGCACACTATCATGTGAATCGGTTAACAAACTATACCACGAGGTAGGGAAGCTGGTATGCTGGCTCAGAGGTTACATTTAAAACATGGCCCTGATACACTCAAACCCTAATCATACAAGATATCATGTGAATCAGTTAACATCCGGTAATCCAAACTCTATCAACCGTAGCCGGCTTGCATCTCACCTTCTAAGATTCATAGAATCATCAAACATGAAAGACCAATACTTCTAGAAACAGGCATAAGTTCTTAGGACGGCGATAGTCTACTTCTGTAACTCGAGGCTATACCACAAGGTAGGAAAACATCCTAGTCCTAGACTGATCAGACCTAGCGACAACAGCTATTCCATTACCCGTCCCATGACCAAAAGTACATGAGAATCTCTACTAGGCGACCCCATAAGCAGAGTTGGCTAGTACTTAAGCTGGCTCCATTCCCAAAGTGGAAGCAATTAGGCAGCCATGCCCCCGGCTTGGTATCAAAAGGCCCAAGTCAGTGACACAAAAGCTATCAAGCTGTAAACTCCATATGCTCGTTAAAGATAGTAAGGCCTATCAATGTCATGGTCCAAGATACTCATTTAGAATTAGACTGGTCAAGACGCCATATAATCATAATTCTCTATGGGTACTTAGTCAACACGACACCAACCATATAATCAAACAGTCACGGAAACAATTTCCTAACATGTGCCTAATTGCATATAAATCATAATCAAATAACATATCGCCTCATATCTACTAAGGCTAATTCATTAATTAAATACAACCTTACTTGAAGACAAATCCCCGACCCGAGTCCCGCGACGGGTAATCAGTCAAAACGGGGCTGACTAGATCTTAGTTTGACCAAACCCGTTTGGTCAAACCGGCTAGAAACAGAGTCTTTTCCACATAGACTTGAACATAAAATCAACATATTCAT
>JAIUZE010072903.1:0-22274 GCA_022085475.1 Heliosperma pusillum
AACGACACAACGACTACATTCTCTCAGTCACGTAAATGAACGCACTCAGCATCGTGTACTGTCAATTACGATTAACAGCATCCACGAGATAAACATTTCCCTGAACGCATACCGATCACATTTCCGTATATTGCACTATTTCCTCCGGTAGGACGACAATATAAATATCCGGTCCTAGTCTAAACCTGGCCAGACTCTCGGAATAAACGTGTTCCGATTCGACATGCGATAAACGTTTCGCATCCAAGACTCGGTCAATCATAGACGCCGAGTACCCCAAATTCGGTCGACATTCACGAAAGAGGCGGAAAAGAGCTCAAGCCTCATAACAAGCGGTACGCTACATGCAAATAACACCACCTCTCAAGTACACAACATTTGACGGCCGGGTCGATCAACGCATAGCGTTCAACTCCCAACAACGTCGTCGTATGCCCACTAACACATGCATTTAAGCAGTAGGTTACCTCCTCGTTCCGACATTCCAGCCTTACGAACGTGGAGGTAGCCAAGGGAATGAGAGTACAAAGCACAAGACAAAATAGTGCTCAAACCGTATCATTTGTAAAAACCAACTCAAAGTGGGAACATACCAAAAACCGTCACAAAAACATGAGAAAAGGGAATCATATAAGTTTAAATATGATAAACATGAGTCAATACATGATACATAAGCATTAGAACAAGTTTATGAAGCATTATGAATAAAAACATAGATCACCTCTCCAAAACAACGTTGTTTGGAAACCAACGAAAACAAGGGTCCACTTCAAACGGTCATAACTAGAGTTCTAGACATGCAAATGCAGAAATTCCAAATGGAGGTGATACCTTATCCTCTTACGGTTCCAACGGGATGTCACACGCCCAAAACAAGCAAGTAACAAAGGAGATATGATCATTTTACGAAAAGGGGTCAGTGCAGGAAAATTTCTGTTGGCAGCGTGTGACGCAGCCTGCGTCACCACGACGCAGCCTGCGTCCTGTTCGGACAGGTACGAGTCACACAAATCTCCACAATTTCACTAAGGCATAAAACAAATATCATCTATCATCACAATTCATCAATTCTCATATCAATTATCAACTAACAACAACCATCATCAACAACACAATTCCTAAGATTACTAATCATATTCTAAATACGATTTCTAACATGGAAAACACATTAAAACACGTAAATGATATCGAGTAACCCTTCACCGTTACCTTTACGCGTCTTTAATCGATTTCTAAACCTTCTTAGTCTCCACCTACATACAATTAGATAATAAAAGATGAATATCATTCACCTTGAGAAAGACGGATAATTTAAAAAGCGAGAAAGACGGTAATTTTATTACCAATACGGATAGAGGAAGATAAGAGGGGAAGAATAAGACGAACTTATGTGAATTTGAGCGAGAAATGAATGAGTAGTGACGATTCTAAACTTGGAAGAATATGGAGGCTAGGTTTTGGTGTTTATGGTGAGGAAGAAGAAGATTGAGTTGTGAGGGAGTTAGGGTTATGAGGGAGTATATGTAGGTGAGTAAGTGGAAAAGTCAACGAAAGTCAAAGACGGCTCAAAAGTCAAGAAAAAGTCAAAGACGGCTTAAGACGGGATTCACTTGAAATCTCGCGGAAATTCCAAATACGAACTCGGAAATTCTAAATTCGACTCGGAAAATTAATTTTACGATTAAAACTAAAATTCGCTGAAAAGTATCCGTAAAATATTTTTACTAGAAAAATAGGGTACATTTCCGGGTGTTACATTCAACAAGAGCCAACCTGTGAACGATGTGGTACTATGGGGCATAATGCAGTGGAATGTATGAGTACGGTTGAGCAAGTTCTTGCCTTTCAATCTTTTAAGCAAGGTACACCTTAATCCAATTTTTACAATGAAAGGACAAAAGAGCATCCCAATTTCTCCTACCGAAGTCAGAATGTTCTTAATCCTACCCCACCGCCACATCAGCAACAAGGTTCTTCTTATGTGATTCCTCAGAATCGCAATTCCCAAGGTAATTACAATCGTTCCAATCAAGGAGGCCAAAACTTTCAACAACCTCCACCTCCACCACCTCCAAGTAATGACATGGCGGAATTGAAAGCCATGTTGCAGCAAAGTCTTATGATACAACAAAAGCAAGATGCTCAGATCTCACAGTTGATAGCTCATAATAAGATGGTTGATACTCAAATTGCCCAATTGGCAATTCAAAATCCACATAAACAACCAGGTAATCTTCCTCCTCAAGGACACCCTCCACATGAACAAGCCAATGCTATCACTTTGAGGAGTGGAACCCATTACAAAGGCCCCGAAATGATAGGGAATGAAACCAATGAAAGTTTGGAAGTTGCTGATCAAAGTTCGAAAAACAGCGAAAAAGAGGCTGAAATTAAGGTTGCTCTATCGAGCAGCACCCCCTTGCTCGATCGAGCAACCCTCGAAAAAGTTGACAATTCTGCTCGAAAAGTTCCTGAAAGTTCCCGTTCAGAAAAACTCGATCGAGCTACCCCTTTGCTCGATCGAGCAACCCCTGATCAGGATGAAAAGTCTTCTAATTCATCTTCCAAAGCCAAAGAAGCTGAGCCAATTACCATTGCACTTCCCTTTCCGCACCGCCAACATAAATCGAAGCTTGATAAACAGTTTGGGAGGTTTATGGAAGTGGTCAAGAATTTGCAAGTGAGTGTCCCTTTTACCGAGTTGATCACTCAAGTGCCGGCTTATGCAAAGTTCATGAAAGACATATTGACAAGGAAGCGGTCCTTTAATGAAGTGGAGACGGTTGCATTTACTGAGGAATGCAGTGCTGTGTTGCAATCCAGATCACCACCTAAGCTAAAGGATCCATGGAGTTTTTCTATTCCTTGTAATATAGGTTGCTTAGCAATTGATAAAGCCCTTTGTGATTTAGGGGCTAGTGTTAGTGTTATGCCATTTTCTATATGCAAAAAGTTAAATATGGGTCAACTTACTGTTACAACCATGACCTTACAAATGGCCGACCGTTCTATTAAACACCCTTTGGGGATTTTAGAAGACGTACCGGTTAGAGTAGGGAAGTTTTTCATACCAGTTGACTTTGTTGTCTTAGATATGACTGAAGACACCCAAATTCTTATCATCTTGGGACAACCATTCCTCCATACTGCGGGGGCGGTTATAGATGTTAAGAATGGGAGACTTACACTAACAGTGGGGGATGACACAATCACTCAACTTAGAAAATGCAATGAAACACTCCATGTTAGAAGGGACATGTCATAGAGTCGATATTGTGGATTTAGCTATTGATGACTGTCTTTCTTTATGTTTGAATAGGATCCTATGGAGATCGCCTTAATTGCCACGGAGTAAAGAAGTAGTTGAGATGGAAAAACTGCTGACAGGAGAGGATTGCAAGTTACATAAGGTGTATAGCTTAGGTAACCCCCCTAAGGTTACCGAGGTAAAGAAACCTGAACTTAAACCCCTTCCCTCTCATCTTAAATATATTTTTCTTGATTCAATTGAGATGAATCCTGTAATTGTCAGTGCTGACCTATCTGAAAGCCAACTTACTGATTTGTTGGTGGTTTTAAAAAGACACAAAAAGGCTATAGGTTATAGCATTGATGATTTACAAGGTATCAGTCCTGACTTTTGTATACACCGTAAACACTTAGAAGAAGATCATAAACCTTGTAGGCAGGGTCAACGTCGTTTGAATCCCACTATGCAAGAGGTAGTTAGAAAAGAGATGCAGAAATTGTTAGATGCAGGAATCATATATGCTATTTCTGACTCAAAGTGGGTTAGTCCTGTTCAGGTAGTCCCTAAAAAGGGAAGGACTACGGTCGTCACTAATGAGAAAAACGAGCTCATATCTACTAGACTAGTGACAGGGTGCAGGATGTGTATTGATTATAGGAGGCTGAATGTAGCCACTAGGAAAGACCACTTCCCTCTCCCCTATATTGACCAAATGTTAGAGCGTCTAGCGTGTCATAAGTATTTTTGTTATCTAGACGGCTACTCGGGATTCTTTCAGATCCCCTTTCATCCTGACGATCAGGAAAAGACTACCTTCACATGCCCTTATGGTGTCTTTTCTTATTAAAGAATGCCTTTTGGGTTATGTAATGCCCCACCACCTTTCAACGTTGTATGATGGCTATTTTTTCTGATTATATCGAGTCTATTATGGAGGTCTTTATGGATGACTTTAGTGTTTATGGGACCAATTTTGATAGTTGTTTAGCTAATCTGACCAAAGTCTTACAACGTTGTGAGAAAAGTAATCTTGTGTTAAACTGGGAAAAGTGCCACTTCATGGTAACGGAAGGGGTGGTACTTGGTCATTTGGTGTCTGGACGAGGCATCCAAGTGGATAAGGCTAAAGTGGAAGTGGTTGAGCAGTTACCGTACCCGTTAAATGTTAAAAGTGTTAGAAGTTTCCTTGGTCATGCGGGGTTCTATCGCCGCTTTATTAAGAACTTTTCAAAAACTGCTCAACCATTGAGTAAGCTTCTCCATAAGGATGCCCCGTTTGTGTTTACTGATCAGTGTGTTAAGTCTTTTGACAGGATTAAATAAGCTCTAATCTCATCTCCTATTATCCAGTCTCTTGATTGGAATTTGCCGTTTGAGATAATGTGTGATGCCAATGACTATGCAGTTGGGCCTTTTTTGGGGCAAAGGAAGGATAAGGTGCTACATGCGATTAACTATGCTAGTAAGACCTTGGATGATGCGCAAGTTAACTATGCTACCACTGAAAAAGAGTTACTTGCGGTTGTCTTTCCTTTAGATAAGTTTACAGCCTATCTTGTGGGTTCTAAGGTGATAGTCTACACTGACCATGCAGCACTTAAATATTTGTTAGCTAAGAAGGAAGCCAAACCTCGGCTTATTCGTTGGATCTTGTTATTACAAGAATTGATTTGGAGATCCGGGATAAGTCTGGTGCAGAGAATGTGGTTGCTGACCATTTGTCTCGTTTAAGGTTTGAAGGGGGAGATTCTGTCCCCATTGATGATTCGTTGGCTGCTGATCATCTCCTTGCCATTACCATGAAAACTCCGTGGTTTGCTGATTATGCCAACTTTTTGGTTGGGGGATGTTAAGGGTAAAGTCGCGTCACCTTAATCAATGTAAAACCTAATTCACTACTAACTAATAGTCAGCGGTAAGTAAGGTATCGAATCCACAGGGAGGCGGTAGTATTCTAATCTGTTAAACTAAGTTCGTCTCTAAGGTAACAATTTCTGGGTTTGAAATTTGGTTTCTAAACTAAAAGCAATTAATAACAACAACTAAAGTGAACAATAACAACAATAACAATAACAACTATAACTAATAATAATAACAACTAGTAAAAAGCAATAACAAACTAATAAGGTTGAAAACAATGAGATTAAAAGTCTAGGGTCACAGGTTCACTCGGATTATTGTTCAGGGGTAGGGATAAAATCAACTATCATGCAATAAAGTTATCTAAGGTCACAAGATCGGTCGACTCAATTATGCCCTTTAGATCTACAATTTAACATGCGATCGCTATCATTAAACGAGTTCTATTCAATTATCGTAGCCTATCTTAGTCTTAACCCGGTCGGTGTCAATCCTAATTCGCGAGACTAGTTAATTAATCCTGGCCAGTAATCAAACAACTAGAATTAAAACGATAATTAAACGATAACCATGCAATTGCAATTCAATCAATTAATCTACCCCTTCTAACAATCCTAGATCCCCTTTCAACCCTAGAAAGGAATTTAGCTACTCATAACGATATAAACAACAACAATAATAATTAAAGTAAACATGATTAACAACAATGAAAGGGTGAACAAAGAATAATTAAAGAACAAGAAGACAATTAAATAAATAACTAAGAAAGATTGAAGAATACTGAATACAAGTTGAACTAAAGACAATCGTCTTTGATGAATCAAATCCAGCGGAAAAGTAAATTAAACTAAAGTTTCTGATTTAAACCCTAAAAGTATTCTAAAGCCTAAGAAAGCATGTATCTGAATCATTAATTAAGAAAGACGAGCTTTCTTTTTATATTACAAAAGATCCTACTAATTAGGTTAAATTTAAGGAAAAGACGAAAATCCGCCGAAATAGTGACTTGCTCGATCGAGCAAGGGCCTTCTGCTCGATCGAGCAAGCTCTGATACCGACTCGATCGAGCACTTGTAGACTGCTCGATCGAGCAGACTTCATTTTAGCTCGTTTCTTCCTCTTTTCTTTATTTCTTCTCTTTTCTTCCTCGATTCCCGTGCCTAGTTTCTACGATCCAACTCCGCCATGCTCCATATCATCTCAAAAAGCTCCAAATGCATCCAATCTGCATTAAAACATAACAAAAGCGGCAGAATCGATATTCTAGCTAAAATAGCATAGAATAAGCAAGGAAAGACGGTAAATCGAGTTATATGTGTCTAAGGGAAGCATAAAATATGTATATAAATAATGATCATCAAACTCCCCCAAACCAATCCTTTGCTTGTCCCTAAGCAAAACACTCGACACATACAAAGACAAACATACAAATGGTGAATGAAAAACTCAAAGCTAATGTAAATGCACATACAAATCCCAAGCTATCCATATCTATAACAAAGTAATGACCAAGTTGTGCCAATAAAACAAATTCAAAGGCACGGGAAAGTAGAAAACGCAGCTCATATTCCAAGATTTTACATGATACCGTAGTATAGACAAAAACCAAATACCTTTCAATCTTGCAAGGCTCAATTTGTCGGATTCTCGCGGATTCACTCAAGCACTCATCAGTTTATGTAAAGGTGAGTTTTGTGAAGATAGAAAGAAATAGAAACACTCACTCAACTTATGAAACATGCATGCATTCTAATGTGATAGTAATTTCCCCAACAAATACGCATTCGCTATAAAGTACATGAATCAGAACAAAAAGGAAGGCTAATGGGTGAAGGTAGAAATGGATTGTGCCAAGACACGTTTGGGAATGTGGGGCTAAGACCGGTAGTCGCAGCGACACGTACCAAAACAAATCTCCAAGACTAGCACAAACCAACACCAACTAGAGAAATCATCTTAAACTTTGACAACGCAAGAGAGATATCGATATTGCTCTCTGAAAAATGGATTAGACTCTAGTAAATTCCCTTTCATTTTCCCTTGAATAACTCAATGAAGCAACATATTTTTCTTTCTTTTTTTCTTCTTTTTCATTTTCTTCTTTTTTTCAAATCAAATCTCTTTTTTTTCTTTTCTTTTGCTTCACAACTTTTCTCAACAAAGGGAATAAATGACACAATTGCCAACATACTTGCTACACCCAATGATATTCTTTTTGAAATCCCGACCCAACCATAGTAGACAAGTAGACAAGGAAAACATGCAACTGCGACTGTCCCGACAAGGTAGGCAAGTTCTAGGAATGTAGCTATTAGATAGGTTATGAAACAGGCTACAAAAGCTCAAATGGGCTAAACATAGAGAACTCAATAATAAGGGTATAAAATTAAGTCTTTTTGGCTATGTGAGGCTTATTTGAACAAAAAGAATCACCTTTCTCATGCACTTATCAAACGAACGCGTATAGTATCAAGAAACGAATGTCACACTTATGCAATTTGATGTTACACATTCCACAAGGAGTACCACACTCAAGCCTAAAAACAATGAGACCAGTTTATTGATGTTCCTGGCCTAGGAAGCTCTAAAGACCTCAGAATTTTAAGTGGTTTACCAACAAAAATTGCCAAATCTAATTAGTATAAGGTATGTCAAAAACGGTCAAGACTTGTACTATGAGCTTTTGTTTTCAAAAATAGCAAGTCAAAACAATGTACATGGACAACTTATTTGGGATTCAAATGCAGAAACAATGCAAATTATCATCATTGTAATTCAATTCACCAAGACTCGACCTAATAAAATGAAAACATGTTTTTGGATTTTGTAAATTTTTCAATTTTTATGATTTTTTCTTTTTAAATAAACTAAACAGACAACATAAATAAAGACTCTCCCCCAAACCTAAATGTCACAGTGTCCTCATTGTGACGCTAACAGCACAACATCACACAACAACCAACAACAGCAACCTAAAGGACACAACTAATAAAAGGGAATGGGAAATAACTAAAAAAAAATACAATAAAATAAAGGACAAGGATAGATAATACCAGTAATTGAGAGAATAAGGGTGAGGTAGTGAAGAACAAGGATGAAATAAGAAGAGGAATGAAGAGAAAAGTTTGTGAAAACCCTGCGTTTTAAGCCTCGGACCGGTTCAGACCGACCGACTCGATCGAGCAAGTGGAGCTTGCTCGATCGAGCAACCTAAATTTTCAAGTTGTTTCGTCTTTGCTCGAGTGGCTGATTATTGGTATGCGCAAAAACTCGATCGAGCAGGTGTGAGCTCGGTCGAGCAACCCATAACTTCAAGTCGTTCACTTTTGCTCTTCCTTTCTTCTTTCTTTCTTTTCTTTTCTTTTCGTTCTTCATTATTAAAGCGACTTTCAATTATATTAGCTGCAAACACTTAATAGAATTGTTAGATCGCTCCCTCACCGCACTCAAGAAAGCACCACTATACTAACTATCCAAACTAAATATAATTTAACTATGACATCGATAATTAAGCTAATCGAAATGAAATTTACAAATTAATTACAAGTAAATGCCGGGTTGCCTCCCGGTTAGCGCTGGTTTATATCAGTCCCGCACGACCGTGTTACCTCAAAGTCATGGTGGTTGATCAAGAGTGAAAAGGTCAACGGCCTCTCTCACTCCTATAAATGCTCTATCGTAATGGGTCTTTAAGCGTTGACCATTGACTTTGAACATTCCGCCCTTGCCGGTTTGTAGCGTAACCGACTCAAACTTGCTCACCTTGGTTTTTGTGAATGGTCTCGACCATATGGACTTGAGTTTACTCCGTGAGCTTCTAGCTTCAGCATTCCTGGAATTTAAGGCGATCTCCAGAGGATCCCTATCCAAACGCAAAGGGGGACAATCATTAATAGTTAAATCCACAATATCGACCCTATGACATGTCTCTTCTAGTGGGGGGTGTTTCATTGCCTTATCTAGGTTGAAAGTGATAGTGTCATCCCCCACTGTTAGTGTAAGTCTCCCATTCTTAACATCTATAACCGCCCCCGCAGTATGGAGGAATGGTCGTCCTAAGATGATAGGAGTTTGGGTGTCTTCAGCCATATCTAAGACAACAAAGTCAACTGGTATGAAAAACTTCCCTACTCTAACCGGTACGTCTTCTAAAATCCCCAAAGGGTGTTTAATAGAACGGTCGGCCATTTGTAAGGTCATGTTTGTAACAGTAAGTTGACCCATATTTAACTTTTTGCATATAGAATATGGCATTACACTAACACTAGCCCCTAAATCACAAAGGGCTTTATCTATTGCTAAGCGACCTATATTACAAGGAATAGAAAAACTCCCTGGATCCTTTAGCTTAGGTGGTGATTTGGATTGCAAAACAGCACTGCATTCCTCAGTAAATGCAACCGTCTCCACTTCATTAAAGGACCGCTTCCTTGTCAATATATCCTTTAGAAACTTTGCATAGGCCGGCACTTGAGTGATCAACTCGGTAAATGGTACACTCACTTGTAAATTCTTCACTACCTCCATAAACCTCACAAACTGTTTATCGAGCTTTGATTGATGTAGGCGTTGAGGAAAAGGAAGTTTAATTACAATGGGCTCGGCTTCTTTGGCTTTGGAAGATGAATTAGAAGGCTTTTCATCCGAAACAGGGGTTGCTCGATCGAGCAGAGGGATTGCTCGATCGAGTTTTGGTGTACTGTAACTTTCAGAAACTTCCCGAGACAAATTTGGGCAGATTTTCTGGGTTGCTCGATCGAGCAATGGGGTGTTGCTCGATCGAGCAACCTCTGTTTCAGCCTTATTTTCGCCTTTTTTCGAACTTTGATCCGCAACTTCCAAGCTTTCATTGGTTTCATCCCTTATCATTTCAGGGTCTTTGTAATGTGTTCCACTCCTCAAAATGATGGCATTGACTTGTTCATGTGGAGGGTGTCCTTGAGGAGGAAGATTACCTGGTTGTTTATGTGGATGTTGAATTGCCAATTGGGCAATTTGTGTATCAACCATCTTATTATGAGCTATTAACTGCGAGATCTGAGCATCTTGCTTTTGTTGGATCATAAGACTCTGCTGCAACATGGCTTTCAGTTCCGCCATATCATTACTTGGAGGTGGTGGAGGTGGAGGTTGAAAGTTTTGGCCACCTTGATTGGAACGATTGAAGTTACCTTGGAAATTGCGATTCTGAGGAATCACATAAGAGGAACCTTGTTGTTGATGTGGCGGTGGGGTAGGATTAAGAACATTCTGACTTCTATAAGAGAGATTGGGATGCTCTTTCGTCCTTTCGTTGTAAAAATTGGAGTAGGGTGTACCTTGCTTAAAAGATTGAAAGGCAAGGACTTGCTCAACCGTACTCATACATTCCACTGCATTATGCCCCATAGTACCACATCGTTCACAAGTTGGCTCTTGTTGAACCATGGCATGAACCGTTTGCTTATTTTCCAAAGACTTTGAAGTTTGTAACTCGGCAATTTTGGCAGTTAATGCCTCTAACTGAGCTGCAACTGCATTATCCGTACCTCCTCTCCTCACATTACCCCTAGGATTCCCATACTCGGCATTGTGAGTAGCCATCTCATCAATTAACTTCCAAGCATTGGCATCCGTAGTGTTATTTTGGAATCTCCCATTGGCAGCAGAATCTAACAAATTCCTCTGATCATCATATAACCCATTATAAAATTGGTTGCATAAGAACCAAGTATCAAAACCATGATGTGGAACAGACTTGACAAGCTTTTTGAAGCGAACCCAGGCCTCATTAAAGTTCTCTTGGGGACCTTGTTTGAAACTTGTGATTTGGCTTCTAATGGCATTGGTTTTCTGTGGCGGAAAATATCTTTTGTAGAATGCAAGAGCCAAAGAATTCCAATCGGTGATGCCAAGTGCAGCCATATCCAACTCACTCAACCCATCTTCTGCCCCGTCTCGTAGTGAGAAGGGAAACAACACCAACTTGATCTGATCTTGTGTCACTCCACCCGTCAAAGGAATAGAGCAGCAATAGTTGGTAAATTTCTCCATATGCTTAGCAGGATCCTCAGTAGGGCTCCCTCCAAACATATTTCGCTCCACCAAAGAGATATAAGATGGACGAATCTCAAAAGTACTATGACCCGTAGTAGGGAGTTGAAATCCCTTGGGAATAGATGCAACAGTAGGCTCCGAGTGGCTGGCTAAGGTAGGCATGATTGTAGTAGGTGCAGAAATAGGTGTATCCTCTTCTAAGGACGGTTTTTCTGGGACGAATTCGGCGTAAACTGTTTCAAGCGTACTCAAGTCTTCCGCTTCTTGAATTTCCTTCCAAAAGTTTCGTCTAGACCGGAGAGTCTTCTCTGGTTCGGAATCGTAGGGCACGAGAACGGACCTAGAACACCTGGGCATAAACAAAAACTAAAGAAAAGGATGAGAACGGTCTCAAGGAACTTAGGTTCCCTGAGACGAAAAAGACAAACTAAGTAGAAACAAACAGAAAACTGTTGCCTCCCCGGCAACGGCGCCAAATTTGATAAGGGTAAAGTCGCGTCACCTTAATCAAAGTAAAACCTAATTCACTACTAACTAATAGTCAGCGGTAAGCAAGGTATCGAATCCACAGGGAGGCGGTAGTATTCTAATCTGTTAAACTAGGTTTGTCTCTAAAGTAACAATTTCTGTGTTTGAGATTGAGTTCTAAACTAAAAGCAATCAATAACAACAATAAATAACAACAATAACAATAACAATAACAACTATAACTAATAATAATAACAACTAGTAATAAGTAATAACTAAATAAGCAATAACAAACTAATAAGGTTGAAAACAATGAGATTAAAAGTCTAGGGTCACAGGTTCACTAGGATTATTGTTCAGGGGTAAGGAGGAAATCAACTATCATGCAATAAAGTTATCTAAGGTCACAAGATCGGTCGATTCAATTATGCCCTTTAGATCTACAATTTAACATGCGATCGCTATCATTAAACGAGTTCTATTCAATTATCGTAGCCTATCTTAGTCTTAACCCGGTCGGTGTCAATCCTAATTTGCGAGACTAGTTAATTAATCCTGGCCAGTAATCAAGCAACTAGAATTAAAACGATAATCAAACGATAACCATGCAATTGCAATTCAATTAATCAATCTACCCCTTCTAACAATCCTAGATCCCCTTTCAACCCTAGAAAGGAATTTAGCTACTCATAACGATATTAATAACAACAATAATAATTAAAGTAAACATGATTAACAACAATGAAAGGATGAACAAAGAATAATTAAAGAACAAGAAGACAATTAAATAAATAACTAAGAAAGATTGAAGAATACCGAATACAAGTTGAACTAAAGACAATCGTCTTTGATGAATCAAATCCAGCGGAAAAGTAAATTAAACTAAAGTTTCTGATTTAAACCCTAAAAGTATTCTAAAGCCTAAGAAAGCATGTAAAATATATCTAATTAAGAAAGACGAGCTTTCTTTTTATATTACAAAAGATCCTACTAATTAGGTTAAATTTAAGGAAAACACGAAAATCCGCCGAAATAGTGACTTGCTCGATCGAGCAAGGCCTTCTGCTCGATCGAGCAAGCCTGACCACGACTCGACGAGCAAGGTTGGACTGCTCGATCGAGCAAACCTTCCTTTAGCTCGTTTTCTTCACTTTCCTTCATTTCTTCTCTTTTCTTCCTCGATTCCCGTGCCTAGCTTCTACGATCCAACTCCGCCATGCTCCATATCATCTCAAAAAGCTCCAAATGCATCCAATCTGCATTAAAACATAACAAAAGCGGCAGAATCGATATTCTAGCTAAAATAGCATAGAATAAGCAAGGAAAGACGGTAAATCGAGTTATTTGCATCTAAGGGAGGCATAAAATATGTATATAAATAATGATCATCAGCTAACTTCTTGGTTGGGGGAATTATGCCCCGAGATCAATCCTATCAGCAAAAGAAGAGGTTTCAACATGATGTCAAGAGGTATTTTTGGGATTATCCTTATCTATTCCGGGAATGTGCCGACGACATTTATCGAAGATGTATTCCAGAGGGTGAGGTACATGCTATCCTTTCTCATTGTCACTCTTCTTCATATGGCGGTCATCATGGTCCCTCAAGGACATTTGCTAAAGTTATGCAGTCGGGTTTTTATTGGCCGACTATTCTCAAGGATGTTACTACTTTTGTCCATTCTTGTGACGCATGTCAAAGGACGGGTAACATTTCGCAAAGGCATGAGATGCCTCAAACGGGTATTTTGGAAGTTGAAATATTCGATGTTTGGGGTATTGACTACCAAGGGTCATTCCCATCTTCCCATGGTAACCAATATATTCTAGTAGTAGTTGATTATGTCTCCAAATGGGTAGAAGCCATTGCCACACCCACTTGTGATGCCAAAGCAGTTATTAAACTATTTCAGAAGATCATTTCCCCACGATTTGGGGTTCCTCGTGCTCTCATTAGCGATGGAGGAAAGCATTTCAATGAACGCCATCTTAACTCTTTATTGAAGAAATAAGGCGTTACACATCGTCGGGGGTTAAGTTATCATCCGCAGACAAGTGGTCAGGTAGAGGTTTCTAATAGGGAGATTAAATCTATCCTTGAGAAAGTTGTGAGTAAATCTAGGAAGGATTGGAGTCGTAAGCTCGATGACACTTTATGGGCTTACCGAACTGCTTTTAAGACTCCAATCGGTGCTTCTCCATATCGGTTAGTCTATGGCAAGGCGTGCCATTTACCGGTAGAACTTGAGCATAGGGCTATGTGGGCCATAAAAGAGCTTAATATGGATCCCTTACTGGCGGGTGAGAAACGACTTATGCAGTTTAACGAGCTTGATGAGTTTCGATTGCATACCTATGATAGTGCTCGGGTTTATAAGGAGAAGACCAAGAAATGGCATGACAAGCATATCATGCAGCGGGAATTTAAAATTGGTGATAAAGTATTATTATTTAACTCCCATTTGCGTTTGTTTCCAGGTAAACTCAAGTCCAGATGGTCAGGACCGTTCACAGTCACCGAGGTGAACAAGTTTGGGTCGGTTTCACTACGAACCGACAAGGGTGAGATTTTCAAAGTCAATGGTCAACACTTGAAGATCTATTACGATGGAGCATTTATAGGAGTGATAGAGGCCGTCGACCTTTTCACTCTTGATAAATCACCATGACTTTGAGGTAACACGGTCGTGCGGGACCGATATGAACCAGCGCTAACCGGGAGGCAACCCGACATTTACTTGTATTTCATTTGTAAATTTTATTTCGATTAGCTTAGTTATTAATGTTATAGTTTAATTAGATTTAGTTTGGATAGTTAATATAGTTGTGCTTTATTGAGTGCGGTGAGGGAGCGATCTAACAATTTTATTGAGTATTTGCAGCTAATACAAAAATTGGAAGTCGCTTTAATAATGAAGAAAAGAAAAGAAAGAAAGGAGAAAAGAAGCGAAAAATGAGAAAAAAACTGAAATCATAGGTTGCTCGATCGAGCATCGTGACTTGCTCGATCGAGTTTTCATGTGCACCACACATCCAGCCACTTGATCGAACTCAAAAATCAAGTTTTTTTAGGTTGCTCGATCGAGCAGACCTGACCTGCTCGATCGAGTCGGTCCGGTCCGACCGGTCCCGAGCCCCTAAATACAGGTTTTCCCCAATTTTCCTTCATATTTCTTCTAATTTTGTCACTCTTTCTCCTTCTCCCTCACCCTTATTCTCTCATAAACCTCATTCCATCCACTTCTAATCATCAATTCATCATCAAGCTAGCATCAACAATCATTATTCTACTTGTTTTAAGTTCAATTTGTGAAGAAATTGGTGTTCTTGCTCCCTTATTTTGCCCAAATTGTGAATCTAGGGTTTGCTTCTTATTTCTTCAATTTTGTGCTTCTAATTCATTTTTGTTGCTTCCTAGCTTTGTTCTTTAGTAATTAATCACTATTACATTGCTAATTGCTCCGTCTTTCTTGCGTTTTAGACTCAAATTTGAATTTTTTTCGAGTTAGGGTTTGCTAATCCGTCTTTTTGAGCATACAGTTGTGTTTGTGTGTTTTCTTTACTTCAATTAGCCATGTCTAGACAAGTAGGACCTATCAAGCGTCGTAGAGAACCCCGTCTTGTTCGACAACACGAAATTGAAGCGATTCCGAGTAACCCCACCTACCCTTGGATCGTTTTTAGCACGCAAGAGCAACATGATCATTTTACCATGCTTATGGGTCGTCCTATGGACCCTACTCGTTGTGTGTGCCTCATCGTTCTCCGTGCCCTCGGTTTTGGTAATGCTTTGTTTGATATGTTTGACCGAATTGGGTTTGGAGGGCTATATTCCCTTAACGAGCTTTCATATCGACCCTTGACACTAGAATTTTTCAGTTCCTATGATTGGAACGAGACCAATAAACGTGTGTCTTTTAGGTTGCTTAATCGGGATTTTGTGTTGTCATATGCTGAATTGGCTAACCATCTGGGTCTTTCTCTTGGTGACGATGATGCTTTTGTTGCTATTCCTTCCAGCTTTCAAGCCGTTGATTATTTTACTCTATTTACTGGTCTTCCTAATGCACGTGTTAATGCTATGGTGGTCAATGATGTGCAACATCCTTGTCTAAGGTTTTTTTTGCGTTTCTTTAGCCTCCTTTTGTTTGCTAGGAAGGACCTGAGTAAGTTAAATTCTCATGAGGTTTTGTTACTTGCTTCTACCCTCAACCCCAAGCATGAGAAAGATTTTTATTTCCACCCGGTCGGTTTGGTGTGCTATGCTTTCTGGAGGGTCAATTCCCCTACCCAGCATTCTTTAGATTGTGGTGCCTTAGTCACTAGGTTGGCTAGGAGACTTGCAGGGTTTGGGGGAGACCGTAGATACACACCAATGACCCCAATTCATGACCCTAGAGTAGACGAGGAGTACTTACGTCACACCCTTTGCTGGATTAATGCGTTAGGAAAAGCTAGATTTCAGTGGCGAGTACGGGGGTCCCGGTGGATAGCTCTTCCCGATAGGGATAACCACCTACCTTCTACAGAGCGGTTACCCACCCATGATCCTGAGACTGGACCTACCCCTCCCCCTCGTTCTTATGTGGTTCCACCTGAGATAATTTTTACTTTGGCCGAGAACCGTCGACCTCGTCGGCGGATCACCCCACCTTCTACTTCTCAGACTACCACTACCCAGGCTCCACACTTTGCACCCACCCCAGCTCCATACCCTTACCCTCCACTTTCTTACACCTATGATCCAGCTTTGGAGAGGGAGATTAGGATTCACCAAGGAATTAACAATGATTTGGTGATGAGGGGACTTTGGGAGAACCTTATGCGGACCGATCTTAATGCCACTGCTGGTTGGACTCCGCCGAGCTACTACCGAGGTCCGGGTGACGAGACTGGTGTGTTCCACAATTATGGGGTGACTCCTCAGCAGTTTTCCCAGGAGTTTAGTCACGATTATGGTTGCCTGGGTCGTTCTTGGTATACTCCCATCCAACCCGGATGCTCCAGTTGGTGGGTTTGGTGAGCCATTTCGGGCATCTTCTTCTGGTGCTGCTTAGTGGGGGGGTGATGATGATGATGATGATGATAGTGATCAAGCGCGGTAGTGACAGCTGGTCACTACGCCCCCCATTTTGCAGCTGGTTTGGGGGAGGTTATGTCTATACAGCTGGTATTATCTATCCTTGTACTTTATTTTATTGTATTTTCTTTTAGTTATCTCCCATTCCCCTTTGTTAGTTGTGTCCTATAGGTTGCTGCTGTTGGTTATTGTGTGATTGCTGTGCTGTTAGCGTCACAATGAGGACACTGTGACATTTAGGTTTGGGGGAGAGTCTTTATTTATGTTGTGTGTTAACTTTAAAAAAGAAAAAAATCATAAAAATTGAAAAATTTACAAAATCCAAAAACATGTTTTTTATTTTATTAGGTCGAGTCTTGGTGAATTGAATAACAATGATGATAATTTGCATTGTTTTAGCATTTGAATCCCAAATAAGTTATCCATGTACATTGTTTTGACTCACTATTTTTGAAAACAAAGCTCATATGACAAGTCTTGACCGTTTTTGACATACCTTATGCTAATTACATTTGGCAATTTTTGTTGGTAAACCACTTAAAATTCTGAGGTCTATAGAGCTTCCTAGGCCAGGAACATCAATAAACTGGTCTCATTGTTTTTAGGCTTGAGTGTGGTACTCCTTGTGGAATGTGTAACATCAAATTGCATAAGTGTGACATTCGTTTCTTGATACTATACGCGTTCGTTTGATAAGTGCATGATGAAAGGTGGTTCTTTTTGTTCAAATAAGCCTCACATAGCCAAAAAGACTTGATTTTATACCCTTATTATTGAGTTCTCTATGTTTAGCCAATTTGAGCCTTTGTAGCCTGTTTCATAAGCCATATAATAGCTACATTCCTAGAATTTGCCTACCGTATCGGGACAGTCGCAGTTGCATGTTTTTCTTATCTACTTGTCTACTATGGTTGGGTCGGGATTTCTGAAAAAGAATATCAAATGGGTGTAGCAAGTATGTTGGCAATTGTGTCATTTATTCCCTTTGTTGAGAAAAGTTATGAAGCAAAAGAAAAAAAAAGGAGAAAAAAATGATGAAAAGAAAAGAAAGAAAGAAGAAAAAGAAAAGAAAAAAAAAAAGGGAATAAAGAAAGAAAAATATGGTGCTTCATTGAATTATTCAAGGGATAATGAAAGAGATTATACTAGAGTCTAATGCTTTTTTCAGAGAGCAATATCAATATCTCTCTTGTGTTGTCAAAGTTTAAGATGATTTCTCTAGTCGGTTTTGGTTTGTGCTAGTCTTGGAGGTTTGTTTTGGTAAGTGTTGCTGCGACTACCGGTCTTAGCCCCACATTCCCATACGTGCCTTGGCACAATCCACTTCTATACCTTCACCCATTAGCCTCCCTTTGTGTCTTGATTCATGTATTTTTGTAGCGAATGCGTATTGGTTGGGGAAATTCAATCACATTAGAATGCATGCATGTTTCATAAGTTGAGTGAGTGTTTCTATTTCTTTCTATCTTCACAAAACTCACCTTTACATAAACTTATGAGTGTTTAAGTGAATCCGCGAGAATCCGACAAATTGAGCCTTGCAAGATTGAAAGGTATTTGGTTTTTGTCTATACTACGGTATCATGTAAAATCTTGGAATATGAGTTGCGTTTTCTACTTTCCCGTGCCATTGAATTTGTTTTATTGGTACAACTTGGTCATTACTTTGTTATAGATATGGATAGCTTGGGATTTGTATGTGCATTAACATTAGCTTTGACTTTTTCATTCACCATTTGTATGTTTGTCTTTGTATGTGTCGAGTGCTTTGCTTAGGGACAAGCAAAGGATTCGTTTGGGGGAGTTTGATGATCATTATTTATATACATATTTTATGGCTCCCTTAGACGCATTTAACTCGATTTACCGTCTTTCCTTACTTGTTTCTATGCTATTTTAGCTAGAATGTCGATTCTGCCGCTTTTGTTATGTTTTAATGCAGATTGGATGCATTTAGAGCTTTTTGAGTAGATATGAAGCATGGCGGAGTTGGATCGTAGAAGGTTAGGCACGGGAATCGAGAATGAAAGAGAAGAAATGAAGAAAAATGGAAGAAACAAGGCTTTTGAAGGGCTTCTCGATCGAGCAGGAGGCTTTGCTCGATCGAGTCGCATTATTCTCTTGCTCGATCGAGCAGAATCACGTTGCTCGATCGAGCAACCTATGTTTTCGGCAGCTTTTCCTATTTTACTAAACTTTAACCTAATTAATTAGACCTTTTGTATTATAAAAAGAAAGCTCGTCTTTCATGCTTTGTAACACCCGCAAATGTACCCTATTTTTATAGTAAAAATATTTTACGGATACTTTTCAGCGAAATTTAGTTTTAGTTTAGAATTAAATTTTCCGTGTCTAATTTAGAATTTCCGAGTTCGTATTTGGACTTTACGCGAGATTCCGAGTAAGTTACGTCTTAAGACGTTTTTGGGCTTTTTCTCATGTTTTCCACTTACTCCTTCATATACTCTCTCACAACCCTAACTCCCTCATTCAATCTTCTTCTTCTTCCTCACTAAGTAAACACCAAAACCTAGCCTCCATATTTGCTCAAGTCTTAATATCGATCCTACGCCTTCATTTCTTGCTCAAATTCACTAAGGTTCGTCTTATTCCTTCCCTCTCATCGTCCTCTATCCGTATTGGTAATAAAATTACCGTCTTTCTCAGTTTTCAATTTATCCGTCTTTCTCAAAGGTGAATTATATTCATCTTTTGTCGTCTTTATTTGTTTAGGTGGAGACCTTCAAGAATCCGATGAGGATTTCTATCTAGTGGAGGAAGACTTAGAAATCGTTTGAAGACGCGTAAAGGTAACGGTGAAGGGTTACTCGATATCATTTACGTGTTTTAATGTGTTTTCTATGTTAGTAATCGTATTTGGAATAGGATTAGTATTCATAGAACTGGTGTTGTTGATGATGAGTGTTGTTTGTTGATGATTGTTGATGATAATTAATGATTATTGATAGTTGATAGTAGTTATTTATGATAATTGAAAATGGATGATTGAAGAGTTGTTGTTCTCGGGTGAATGTGTTCCCAGCCGGGTACCCGGCCGCCGGTCCCCCTGACCGGCTGAGACTCACTGCACCGACCCCTTTTCGTAAAATGATCATATCTCCTTCGTTACTTGCTTGTTTTGGGCTTGTGACCTACTGTTGGAACCGTAAGAGGATAAGCTATCACCTCCACTCGGAATTTCTGCATTTGAATGTCTAGAACTCTAGTTACGACCGTTTGAAGTGGACCCTTGTTTTAATAGTTTCCAAACTTGTTGATTTGAGATGAGATTTATGTTTCTTATTCTTTATACTTCCTAAACTTGGTCTAATGCTTATGTAATCATGTATTGTTTCATGTTTATCATTATTACATTTATCTCATGCTTATATCACATGTCTTTGTTTTTCTCTTATGCCTTTGGTCCCAGCCGGGTAGCCGGCAGCCGGTCCCCTTGACCGGCTGGGACACACTGCTCTTTCAGTTGGTTTTTCATATGATATTTGGTACCAGCCGGGTGGCCGGCAGCCGGTCCATCTTACCAGCTGGCACCCTGCGGGAGTTTCTTTGAAATTCTTACTTACGTTTTCATTTATAATATTTCCGATGGTTCATTTATCGTATAAATTTACGTAATGACTTTAAATATTAATGTTTCAAATATATGATATTCTATTCGCTTGTATCGCATGTTTTGTGACGGTTTTTGGTATGTCCCACTTTGAGTCGGTTTTTACACATGTTACGGTTTGAGCACTAATTTCCAATGTGCTTTGTACTCTCATCCCCTTGGCTACCTCCACGTTCGTAAGGCTGGAATGTCGGAACGGGGAGTGTATCCTTACTGCTTAATTGCATGTGTTAGTGGGCATATGACGACGTTGTTGGGAGGCGAACGCTTTGCGTTGATCGACCCGGCCGTCAAATGTTGTATACTTGCAAGGTGGTGTCAACTGCATGTAGCGTACCGCTTGTTATGAGGCTTGTGCTCTTTTCCACCTCTTTCGTGAATGTCGGCCGAATTTGGGGTACTCGGCGCCTATGATTGACCGAGTCTTGGATGCGAAATGTCATCGCTTGTCGAATCGGAAAACGTTTATTCCGAGAGTCTGGCCAGGTTTAGACTAGGACCGTATTATTATCGTCGTCCTACCGGGAGAAAATTAGTCTACATATACGAAATGTAGCATCGTGTATGCGTTCAGGGAAATATTGTATCCCGTGGATGCCTTTTAATCATACTTGCCATGTACACGGTGCTAGTGCGTGACATTTACCGTGAGAGATGTCGTCAATGTATTGGTATGTTTGGATGGATGATTACATGATTGATTATTCGTGATCATTGGGTGACTTGGCATGGTTTGTTTGTCGAGTCTCAATCTTATCAAACTTATGCCGCTAACGGTGAGATGCAAGCCCTAGTGAGTGTATATGGTTGCCTAAGAGTGTCTTCCCCGAGTCTATCTATAGCATGATGATTTCGGATTTGTACTTCATGAGCTCTTATCTCATATATATTGATTTGCCTATTTATCATTTCTCGTATTTCACATGTATATCTATATATGCATACTTCTACTTTTGTATTTCCGTTTATGTACGTTTAATGTGATATGGCTGGGAGAACCCGGAGTTACTGCTCACTGACTGTGGCGTTCATGTTTTTCATGGATGAACAGGTTGCTTGATTGGACGGCTTTTTGCTTAGTATTTTGAGTTCGGGTGTGAGCTAGCGGGCATTGACCTGGATGATTCACCCCTAGACGTTTCTTATCTAGTTGCTAAATAACTTTGTCTTTTGTTAACATTTTGAGAGACTACGTCTCTTGTAATATTTTGTATTTGGTTTGTAATATTTGACACTCCTCGTATTTTCTATTTGCATGTAAAAAGTTTTAAAAACACCGTATTTCCGCTAATTAAATCACATGCTTGTATGTTTTATTTCCGCATTCGTGAGGGTTGTCACATGCTTTCTTATGCTTTTTCATGCTTTTGAATGCTTTTAGGCTTTAAATCAGAAATCCTAAATTAGTTTACTTTTCCTCTGGATTTTATTCATCAAAGACGATTGTCTTTAGTTCAACTTTTAATCGGTATTCTTCAATCTTTCTTCGTTATTCAATTTAATTGCCTTCTAGTTCTTTAATTATTCTTTGTTCATCCTTTCATTTTTGTTAATCATGTTTACTTTAATTATTATTGTTGTTGTTTATATCGTTATGAGTAGCTAAATTCCTTTCAAGAGTTGAAAGGGGATCTAGTATTGTTAGAAGGGGTAGATTAATTAATTGAATTGCAATTGCATAGTTATCGTTTGATTATCGTTTTAATTCTAGTTGTTTGATTACTGGCCAGGATTAATTAACTAGTCTCGCGAATTAGGATTGACACCGACCGGGTTAAGACTAAGATAGGCTACGATAATTGAATAGAACTCGTTTAATGATAGCGATCGCATGTTAAATTGTAGAGCTAAAGGGCATAATTGAATCGACCGATCTTGTGACCTTAGATAACTTTATTGCATGATAGTTGATTTTATCCCTACCCCTGAACAATAATCCTAGTGAACCT
>JAIUZE010072906.1:0-13567 GCA_022085475.1 Heliosperma pusillum
ATTCACGAAGGAGGCGGAAAACTAGCTCAAGCCTCATAACATGCGGTACGCTACATGCAAATAACACCACCTCGCAAGTACACAACATTTGACGGCCGGGTCGATCAACGCATAGCGTTCAACTCCCAACAACGTCGTCGTATGCCCACTACACATGCAATTAAGCATTAGGATACCTCTCCGTTCCGACATTCCAGCCTTACGAACGGGAAGGTAGCCAAGGGAATGAGAATACAAAGCACAAGACAAAATAGTGCTCAAACCGACTCATTTGTAAAAACCGACTCAAAGTGGAAACATATCGAAAACCGTCACAAACATGTGATACAAGCGAAAGAGATATCATATATCCAAAACATGAATATTATAAGACATTACGTAAAATTATACGATAAACCGATCATGCGAACTATTATAAATCACGAGTTTTAGAAGTCAAAAGAAAACAACACAGCCGTGTTCCAGGCCGGGCAAGTGACCGGTGGCCGGTGGGCCGGCTCAGAACACAGGCAAAAACCAAAAACAGAGAAAAGCGGTCTGGGCCGGTCAGTGGACCGGCGGCCGGTCGACCGACACAGAGCACAGCACCAAAAATACAAACATCACTACTGATGTGTTCCAGGCCGGTGGGTTGACCGGTGGCCGGTTGGCCGGCCTGGAGCACCTCATCACACAAAATCCAAGTTTCATATATGTGTTACTGATGTGTTCCCAGCCGGTGGTCAGACCGGCGGCCGGTCGACCGGCTGGGAGCACTTCTTCACCCGAGAGCTTCCTTTACTTACCCAATTCATTTGAATCCTCAAATATACTTCCAATAATCATCAACAATCAACATATATCATCAATATTCATCATATAACATCATTCACTAATCATAGCATGGTTTCTAATCTTCTTAATCGTATTCTAATACGATTTTCTAGCATATAACATGTAAAACACGTAAGTGATACCGAGTAACCCTTCACCGTTACCTTTAAGCGTCTTCACTAATCGTCAAGCTCCTCTTCAATAAGGTAATAGTCTTTGTCGGGATCTTGGAGGTCACCACCTACATATAGATCGTAAAAGATGAATAAAATCCATCTTGAGAAAGACGGAAAGATTGAAAAGCGAGAAAGACGATGATTTTAATATGAATACGGATAGAGGAAGGTACGGGAAGAAGAATAAGACGAACTTACGTAAATTCTATCAAGTAACGAAGAAGTTACGACGATTCTAAAATCGAATTCAAAGAGGGAGGCAAGAGTTGAGCTTTCTTAAAGAGGAAGAAACGTTATGTTTGATTTGTGTTGAATGAAATATTAGGTTAAGGGTTGTGTGAGTTGTATAGGAGAAAAGTCAACGGAAGTCAAAGACGGTTCCAAAGTCAAGGAAAGTCAACTCGACTCAAAAGTCAAGAAAAGTTAAAGACGACTTAAAAGTCAAGAAAAGTCAAAGACGACTCAAAAGTCAAGAAAAGTCAAAGACGACTCAAAAGTCAAGAAAAGTCAAAGACGACTTAAAACGGGATTTTCATGAAATCTCTCGGAAATTCCAAATACGAACTCGGAAATTCTAAATTCGACTCGGAACTTAAAATTCTAATTTAAAACTTAAATTTGCTGAAAAGATTTCGTAAAATATTTCTACTAGAAAAATAGGGTACATTTCCGGGTGTTACAATTGAGTCAAAATTCTTATATTGATAAGATCTTTGACTAGTTCAAGAAAGTTGAACACATAATAATTGATTCCTTTTGCTTCCGCTGCAGGATCAATTAAATACGCTGTGATGTATACTTAATCCGACATTTCGCATGCTTTGAGTATGACGAATCATTTGCAATTAAATCCAAGTGAGAGTCACTTGATAGCCATAAATAACATCCTTAAGTACTTGCGAAGGACTAAAGATATGTTTCATATGTTTCGAGTTTAAAGTGAGTTGTGTGTAAGGGTTACACAGACTTCAGTTTCCAAACTGATCAAATTGATTTGAAATCACGAGCTGGCTGTGTTTTATAGAAGATTTATCTGTTGAAAGAGTTCCAAGCAGAAAAGACTATTGGAAAGGTTCCAAGTAGGAGTGACATTTTAAAATATAAATGTCATGTATCCGCTGGAAATGTTCCAGGCAGTTTATCATTGCGGATTTTACAACGAAAATGGAGTACATTGCGTCATATGATGATGCATATGAAGGTAGCTTGGATTGGACTGTATTGGAGGGACTAGAAGTAGTTCCTGTAGTTGTATATCCTATCCCATGATACTGGTAAAACAATGGGAGCTACATTTAGGCCAAGAGTCCTAAGTCTAGATTCAAACCTAGACGCGTACTCATAAAGTTTTATGTAATATGAGATTACGTAGACAAAGAGAAATAGCGATCAGAACGTTGGGAAAGATGCAAGTATTGCTAATCCATTAGCCATGCATTTTGCCGGCTGAACATGATAGTCATGTCATTTCAATGGGGATTGAAATATGTACCTGAATTGCTAAAGATTATAAGATATGAAATTATTAATAGCGTATCAATTTTTCCAAATATTGCTAAGCGCATGCCTTGTTAGGTTCATTAAAACTCCAGTATTTATGTTTGACTAATTTTAATACTTTATGTATCTGAATTGGTCGAAAGAAGGTTGAAGCCTTCAAGTGAATAGGACGAACTTAGTATTTTGTCCCTAGTCACTCAATGAGGTGACGTCTCGAAGTGACTAGATTGTAAGTCGATCGATGGTTGGTTCATCACCATGGGGTCATGGAGATGACTGGTCGTTTACATAGACAGATTGTATGACACTCTGTCGGACAGTGACATTGTAGAGACCCTTAAATCAATTATTTGATGCCTGGTCGTGGCAGGGTCTTCTATCTTATTCCTATAAGTCGATTCTTTTGACTGGCGACCGTCTATCTGAGTCGGTGCAGTTTCCGATTGGTTTTGGTTGATGTTCTAGGTCGTGCCGTAAAAGGATGCCGATGGACTTCTTCTGGATCATGGTGATCTGCATCATACAGAGTAGATGGATCAACAGGAATTGTCCACCCACGTTGGGTAAAAACATCTTTAGGCCACTCGAGGAGAAGTTACTGTAAATGCGTGGCCACGCTCGGAAAGAGATCTATGTAGATTTTCCGGTCAGACAGTTACTCTCCCTATCGAGAAAACCACTCTAGATATTTCGACAATGCATTGCGACCTGAACTGACAAACCTTGAGTGGGAGATGTGATAAAGAGACAAGAGAATTGGTGACGCACACTTGTGTCAGACAAGTGGGAGATTGTTGGAGTAGGTGTCCGCCACAATAGTGCGCCACATGATAAATCTTATTAAGGAATATAATTGGGATATTTATTGACTATATATATGATTAGTCATTTGATTAACGTAAATCAATAACGGTTGGCTGACTAGAGTTTGACGTTATTGTCGTATGACGGCGGTGATCAACTGATCCCTTTCGGTCACACCTAAAGGATGAAATCCAAATAGTAACTAATTATTTGTATACTATACAGTTAATTAGTACATTACATATATTCGATATGTACGAGAGTTAATTGTTAGAAATTGAGTTAAGAACTCAAATTCGATTAAACTTATTTTTCAATTATGCGATAATTGACTAATAAATTTATATCTTATTTTAATACGATTAAATAAGATTTAACTTAGTAATTAATCGTTAAATTATTAAATTAGTTGAGGTTTTGAGATAGAGGTAATTAGTTAATTATATTTACAAGAATTTGTAAAATAAATTAACTAAGCATTGTGGGACCCATTATATATTGATATAATGGTAAAATATTACTTAAAATGTTAAGTACATATTATTTATTTAATTGAGTCATATAATTGTTATATGATCAAATTAACACTCAATTATACAAGATAATTAACCATATGATCAATAAGTATTTGTGAGACAAATATCAAAAATCAAAATGGACCAAACTAGGCCATTGTGGCCGGTTGGTATGTAGTTAGAATGGTGATGATTGTTGTTCTTATTTATACTCTTTAGTTACTAATGGAAAGTGACATAACAAGTAGTATACAATCATCACATATACTACAACACTCCACTCAAATGCATGTGATAAAATTGAACAAAATAATAGTCCAATTTTGGACATTATGGTCCGGCAAAATGGCCTACATAATGAGCAATTTTGTTGTTCATTTTGGATGACTTGATTTTGTGCAATTTGTTTACTTCTCTCTAAAATTCTTCCTCTCACTAAATACTCTCATATACTAATATTTTCTAAGTATTACTAGTGTAGTAATATAGTCTAATATTAGTAGTATATCATCTATCTTATTATCTAGTTAATAATAAGGGTAGATTATTTTTTGTCATCTTGTGCAACTTGAAGTAAGGTCTTCTAGTTTTGGGGAGATTTCTTGGTTCATCCATATTTATAGCTCAAGAACAACAGAAGGAGTTCTTGTTGTGCCCATATAATTTCCATATCAATGTGAGGAAATTTCTTCTTTTTATATAAATGTCTTTATATTTGCATGCATGTTACATAGATCATTATAAACTAAATTAATAAGTAATTTAGTAAATAATTAGAGGAGTCTAATTAAGGTCTATGGACTTTCATGATGAAAGTACCTCAAAATCGAACTAGAATTGATAAAGCATCGTAGAAAACAATCGAAACCTGCACAACATAAGCTCAACTCAGTACATAAACTAATTAAGTAGTTGAATGAACAAAATGTAGAAATTAATTGAACGAAAAATGAACGCAAATGCAGAAAAACGAAATATAGGTATGAAATACTAAAGGAAAGAAATGAATGATACAAATAAGAGTAGAAAACAGCGAAAATTGGAAAAAAAAAATAAGCTCAACTAAGTTTATACAATAATTAGGGAGTTGTATTAACAAAATTAGGATGAGAAGAAGTACCTAATTGAAAATTAGGATGAGAAAAAGGAGCCGAGAAGCGTAGGTTTCAAAAATTAGGAAAGAAATGACGAAGGTCGAGATCGAAAATGGAGGATTTGCACAAGCGTAGGATTTGCACAGTGAAAATGGAGTATGGAAGAGAGAGAAAGCGGGTGAAAATTGAGATGAGGAGAGAGAGAAGGGAAGAAGAGTAAATGAGGAGTAATTAAGGGAAAAGTTCAGGTGGTCATGTGTTTTGTAGGGGGCACGTGGCACAATCTGAAGCGGCCATATGTTTTAGATCTGATGGTTAGGATGGGTACAGTTGCCTCACCCTAAGAAGGGTGTCTCACATGATTCAATTCCTATATATATATATATATATATATATATATATATATATATATATATATATAAATTTAAATTAACTGTACTAAATAAATCATAAATCTTCATTAGTGACAAATTTCAGAAAAGAAAAAAATTAATGAAAGAGGAATATAAAAACTAAAAAGTAAATGGAATTTTTTTAAATTACATAAATAAATTTAACAAGTATCTTTATCGGATAAAAATTCAGGGAGGGCTTAAAAACTCGAAAACATTCGACCTTATGAATACCACCAGGTAACTCCTCCTAATAAGAATATTGTAAGACTGCTAATAAAAGACACTAATAACTAACAAAACAAAGTGAAAAAAAAATAGAAAAGTAACTATGAGAGAGCTTTTAAAATAACTAGGAGAATTCGTAATATTTTAGTTGTTTGTTTAGGTAGCTATATAAATGGATTACCTATACACTTTTTTATACGTAACATTATTTATATAGTGACTTATATTTTAATAAAATTTATGAAGGATATAATATTATCATTTAATTTTTAATATATAATTATTGTATATTAATATGATAATATCACGAGTTTGAGTATTTAACAATTCGACTAAATCATTATAAACGTGCACGGGTCACAATTTTCATTTTTGTCCTTTTCCACCAATTAACAAATAATAATACTCTCCATGAGTCATCATATTTTTTACATTTACTTTTGATACAAATTTTTAGGACCTTACATTCATGTGATTTTTAAAGGTACTTATATTTTGTGTTAACTATAGATATAGCCACAAAAAGGACACACAAAAATCCGGTTGAATATATTGAAAAAAAATGTAAATAATTTATTAAAATGAGATAGTATGTTATATGTACTAAATAGAAATCCCATAATTTGGTTACCCCAAACAAATCGTAGGAAAATAGAAATCCCCTGATTTGGAAAAAATGAGAGTTGTTTGTTTCTCCCAAATTGAGATTTTCATTTTCCCATGAATTGCCAAGTTCTCCATAATGGAAGAGTTTAATTACCTAGCCCCCATAGGTAGTTTGAAACTACTGTGTTAATTTAATTTCCGCATGCCAACCAAACGAATTTTGGCGAATTCACATGATTTGTTCAATTCAGGTGTTTTGTAAAATCAGGGGAAATTAATTCTCGTATGCCAACCAAACGAGGTCAAAATAAAAAAAGGGTTAAAATTGTCATTATAAACGTACACGGGTCAAATTTTTCATTTTGTCCGTGCATAGGTTCTACAAACGCTCACAAGTTGTACTAAATAAAAATGGTTTTAACAACAGCACGGGCTTGGAGCAATTCAAAGTTGTTAAATTTTATTAATATTGGGTTATTCTTTATCCAAATAATATTGTCTAATATATGAGTCGGGTTTGTACAGGACTGGCCAGGTTATAATAAAACAAAGTAGAAACTCAAATTTGGCTACGCAAAGCAAGATGACATATCGGACAACAACTACTCGACCAATGGACCCTAAATTTCCTAATGCATCATTTATGCTAACTGTTGATGAAACATAGGATTTAAATAATTAACAACAGCCTTTCTCACTCTCTCAACAACAGCCTTCATCTCAGCCTATTTACACGCCTCCCCTTCTCTTTAAATAATATCCGGTTCTCATTTCATCCACCGAGTCACCACCGACACACCTTTCTCTTTGTATTTGGCGTTTTTATAACTCAAGTTTTCGTTAGATAAATAAATTGTTTCTTCATCTTTATTTGATTATTTGATTAATTTCGTTAATGTTGATTGATGGTTTCTTTAAATTTCGTTAAATTTTTAACTAAATCGTTAATGTGAATTTAGCCCGTAAAATTAGACTGTCCAAAATTAGCCCGAATTATACCATATTCGGTTGGGCCCAAGTATGGTTATTTGGTCCGATTAATACAATTGTTGGGCCAAGTATTGAGAAAATTGTTGGTCCGATTTATATAATTGTTAGACCAAGTATTGAGTTAGGTCCATTATACAACAAACCCTAAAACCCTACACAATATAAACTCAGCTTGTCACTTTACCATCTATTACACTACAAACTCATATTTACAATTTTACACGCATCCCTCCTCCTTTCTCTCTCTCTCTCAACAACAGCCTTCATCTCAGCCTATTTACACGCCTCCATTTCTCTTTAAATAATATCCGGTTCTCATTTCATCCACCGAGTCACCACCGACACTTTGACAACCCTCGCGAATGCGGAAAATAAAACATACAAGCATGTGAATTATATAGCGGAAATACGGTATTTTAAAAACTTTTATACATGCAAGATAGAAAAATACGAGGAGTGTCAAAATATTACAAACTAAATAAAAATACCACAAGAGACGTAGTCTCTCAGAGTGTTAACAAAAGACAAAGTTATTAACAACTATCTAAAATCGTCTAGGGGTGAATCTTCCGACAACGCCCGCTAGCTCACACCCGAACCCAAAATACCAATAAAAAAGCCATCCAAATCAAGCAACATGTTCATCCATGAAAAAACATGAATGCCACAGTCAGTGGGGAGTAACTCCGGGTTCTCCTAGCCATATCACATTAAACGTACATAGAAGGAAATACAAAAGAGAAGCATGCATATATAGATATACATGTGAAATACGATAAGGATAGATAGGCAATTCATTATATAATGATAAGAGCATATGGAATACAAATCCGAATCCATCATGTGATACAAAGACTCGGGGAAGACAATCTTAGGCAACCGAATACGCTCACTAGGGCTTACATCTCACCGTAGCGGTATAAGTTTGATAAGATTGAGACTCGACACATAAACCATGCCAAGTCATTCAATGATCAATCATATAATCATTCATCCAAATACACCGACACAATGACGATGCAAAGTCAAGCAATGACCATGAATAATCAATCATGAAATCACGCATTCAAAGACAACGACACAAGGACGACATCTCTCACGGTAAATGAAACGCACTAGCACCGTGTCCCAGCAAGTATGATTAAAAGGCATCCACGGGATAAAACATTGCCCTGAACGCATACACGATGCTACATTTCGTATATGTAGGCTAATTTCCTCCTGGTAGCAACGATAATAAACGGTCCTAGTCTAAACCTGGCCAGATTCCCGAAATCACATTTTCGGTTCGACATGCGATAAACGGTTCGCATCCAAGACTCGGTCAATCATAGACGCCGAGTACCCCAAATTCGGTAGATCAATTCACGAAAGAGGCGGAAAAAGAGCACAAGCCTCATAACAAGCGGTACGCTACATGCAAATAACACCACCTCGCAAGTACACAACATTTGACGGCCGGGTCGATCAACGCATAGCGTTCAACTCCCAACAACGTCGTCGTATGCCCACTAACACATGCAATTAAGCAGTAGGATACCTCCTCGTTCCGACATTCCAGCCTTACGAACGTGGAGGTAGCCAAGGGAATGAGAGTACAAAGCACAAAACAAAATAGTGCTCAAACCGTATCATTTGTAAAAACCGACTCAAAGTGGGACATATCAAAAACCGTCACAAAACATGTGATACAAGCGAATGAAATATCATATATTCAAAACATTAATATTATAAGTCACTACGTAAAATTATACGATAAACGAACCATGCGAACTATTTTAAATTACGAGTTTTAGAAATTGTAAGAATAAACCACAGCCGTGTTCCAGGCCGGTCTGGAGACCGGCGGCCGGGCACCCGGCCAGGAGCACCAATACACACCAAAAATCACAAGTTTGGAAACTATTAAAACAAGGGTCCACTTCAAATGGTTATAACTAGAGTTCTAGATATGAAAATGCAGAAATTCCAAGTCGAAGTGATAGCTTATCCTCTTACGGTTCCAACGATAGGTCACAAGCCCAAAACAAGCATGTAACGAAGGAGATATGATCATTTTACGAAAAAAGGGTCGGTGCAGTGAGTTCCCAGCCGGTCAGATAGACCGGCGGCCGGGCACCCAGCTGGGACAACATCAACCCGTGAGCAACATACACAACTCTATCATTTCCAATTCTCATAATCTACTTCTATTAACTATCAACAATCAATATTCATCATCAACAATCATCAACTAACAACATTCATCATTCATAACATGATTCCTAAGCTTACTAATCGTATTCTAATACGAATTCTAGCATATAAAGCATGTAAAACACGTAAATGATACCGAGTAACCCTTCACCGTTACCTTTATGCGTCTTCAAACAATTTCTAAGTCTTCCTAGTAGTCTCCACCTACAATTAGGTAATAAAAGATTAATATACTTCACCTTGAGAAAGACGGATAATTTAAAAAGCTAGAAAGACGGTAATTTTATTACCAATACGGATAGAGGAAGCTAAGAGGGGAAGAATAAGACAAACTTACGTGAATTTGAGCGAGAAACGAATGAAATACGATGATTATAAGTTGGATCAAGGATGGAGGCAAGGGTTTTGATGGTTTCTTAGTGATGAAGTAAGTGTTGTGTTTGAGTTGTGAAGAAATAGGTTAAGTGGTAGTATGAGATGTATAAGGAAAAAGTCAACAAAAGTCAAACTCGTCTTAAGACGGGATTCACATGGAATATCGCGGAAATTCCAAATACGAACTCGGAAATTCTAAATTCGACTCGGAAAATTAAATTCTAAATTAAAATTAAATTTCGCTGAAAAATATCCGTAAAATATTTTTATTAGAAAAATAGGGTACATTTGCGGGTGTTACAATCACCCCACCTTTTAAAAAGTTTCGTCCTCGAAACTTGAGAGTAGAAAACAAAAGTATCAAGGACAAGAATCGGTTTTCAAAATTAGTACGAAAACTTTTACAAGGAAAACATTTAAGAAACGAGGTTCATCTCGAAATCAGTTTAAGGAAATTTTTCATAAGTGTGAAACTTTACTTACGGATCTCAAGAGTGCCCGTCGCGAACGAGAACTCTAATTATCCAAATCAAATTAAAGTCGAAATAGTGAAATCGAAATTCAAACAAACGTTAGTAAGTGCAAGACTAGTTATCAGACGTCTCCAATAACAAGTGCAAACATCCAACCAAACGCAAAATCCAAATATAAAAGCGAAAGAAATATATTTTCTCCAAAAAGAGAGTACACAATCCATCCTTAGACTTCTTTGAAAAGTTAAATTTGGAAAACAATATGGAAATTTGATGGTTTTCTCAAAGTTAAACTCAAAATAAAAAAACATTACACGTACATAGAGCGACTCGAACATCAAGTTCACAAATCACGATAATAAAATATATACAAAACACGCAAAAACAAAACAAATCGAACTATTAGGGATAGGAATATCAAGGTAAAGTCGGCAGGAAGATCTACAAGAATTCGACATCACTAACTCTACTAATAAACCAAATCCCCAAGAGAATGCAATTTACCCAATTTGCAACTCATCATTTTTAATCATCAGAATTCCCACAATAATATTCCATAATCACGAGATTTCAAGCCAATAACTTAATTATTCAGATCCATTTAGTATCTACTAAAGTCCATCGGCACGGTAGACTCCACAACTAACAATCCACATGGTAAAGGAGGCTTACCATGAAATTCCCTTGATTCAATTTACTTCAAACTCATTATCCTAAATTTGCAATGAACTTTCTCATCTTCGAAAGTCAAAACACAATCAAAGCAACAAACATAATTATCTAAGATTCAACTAGCCTCATCCAAAGTCTCCCGACAAGGGAAAATCCACAATCCATTATCGGTTATAATGATTCTTTAATACGCCATAACATCCTTAATTTGATCACTACTATGCTCGAAGCCTCAAATACAAATAGTCACATTAGCAAATTATGGTGATTACTAATTCTCAAGATAAATGGGCTCACCATTCTATCTCTATAATCCATAACAACTAAGCACTCACTATCAAAAGCTTGCAACGAACATTTCTCAATCTCAAACTATGATTCCTTAAGAATAAAAGAGAATTACTAATTCCAAACCACAAATGATCAATTAGTTGGCAATCAGACAACCATTCAAATCATCTAATTCATCTAAAACTCAAAATGAATCGACTTTCATTTATGACAATACTCCTCTAACTTTGGGTACCGGCTCAATTTCCCTAATGCAAAGACTCTTTTAGAATCCACCAATTAGAGACATCTAATTCCCAAATGACATACCAAGCAACCGTTATAGTACCCAACAACAACGAACTATTATCATGATTAACTAAATTCTCAAAATAACACTAGAGTACCAAGCTCCAAATCTAAAACCACTAAGAGAGGGTACATTATCACTATTAGGATTCATCCTAGAGCTTAAGTCCTATTTCCCATGATGAAATATAACATGAAATTTGCTCAATCCAAGGACACATATTCTAGCTAAAGAATCCAAAATTACATCACGCTTATTCTCTGAGCCTTACAAACGGAATATCCAATCCACTAGAGAAAAGATGAATGAGCAACGAGATAGAAAACGATAAGGAATATCAAGGAGAACACGGGAATAAATAAGGCACGAGATTACAAGAGAGGAGCGCTGAAAATAACGAGGTCAAGAAAGAGACAAAGCAGATAGTAGAGGTATGAATATATCCGAGTAAGAAATAAGATACGAGCATGCGATTTCTTAAAGATCAATCTTGACAAAAACATTCAAGAATGAAAATGAAAAGGGATGATGGCACGAGTAAAGGTTTAAGGTTTAATCCACAAAATTTCTCCTTTCAGACTTAGGGTGATAGTAAAGCAACTCATCCCAAACAAAGGTCTCTTACAAGGGACCATCGTACCACAATCATCAAAGTAAGGTACACTGAGATTTAACAAATCGATTATAACCTAATTCATCCGCCCTTTTCATATAACACGGAATCCCAATTGCGGAATTGCAACTCAAGTATAGTAACGTTCTCTCAACTCCAAAATTTAACACATCCTCAAAGGTTTCAAAAACCGAAAGACTAACAAGGAATTCTTCATACAAATCTCCTTTCAACTCCTATGGCCAACAAGGTAAAACACCATACAAAACATCATCATCAACATCATAAGGCATCACTGACATAGCCAATCTAATCAGATTCCACTCATGACCATAATCCTTAAGTAACATGGTTTAATCAATCACGACGACTTACTACCTCAACCAAGTCTCCGATACTATGATATAAGATCATATTTTTAAATCCAAGAATTATAGCCAAGTACTTTTCCACCAAGCGTATACTCTAACACATACACTAGAATCCACAAAAAGTCACTTAGTCTCAAAAGCATTTTACACCTCAAGACATCATTCAAACTCCTAAGTTCAAAAGATTAAATCACTAATGGGTTAAGGAGTTCTAGCCAACTCATTCAACCTTACACCATCAAATACCATGAACTATCTACACATTAGTCATGGCAAGCATCAAGCATTAAAATCATCAAACTTATCTTACTACCTTTCCTTAGAGTTACAAACAATCATCAATATAGGGTGAATTTAGATCCACACCATTTTCCTCAAAACAAAAATTTCATTCTAACAAACACTAATATTCCACAAAATTCAAAGTTCTTCCGACCAAATATAATATACCACAAACAAATGGGTATGACATCCACAAAAATGTTACATGAGTAAGGTAAGGATACCAATTGATAAGGAGGAGGGAAGTAACAAGAGTAATCTCCAAGGGGAGAAGACGTTAGATGATAAACAAGCACTTAGATAGAAGGAAGAGTGCATGATACATTAAGGACGAGAGAGATCATAAATGAGGAAGAAATACACTTCAATTAGGCTTGTCAATCTTCAATATTCGGTAGAGGATACTTCTTCTAGGTAACACATGATCCTCTTCAAGACGGTAGATACAAACAAACATAACATCACTCAACACAATCAACAAACAAGTTAGAACCTAACAAACATCAAGTACACCAAAGACTACCACCTTAGGTCCTTAAGTCTACCCATCTCTCATTTATTATTTCAAGGTCAAGTAATTTAAGTTTAGGGTTCACGTGTGTGCGTCAGGAGCGATAAAGCTCTGATACCAACTGTGACAACCCTCGCGAATGCGGAAATATAAAACATACAAGCATGTGAATTATATAGCGGAAAATACGGTATTTTAAAAACCTTTATACATGCAAGATAGAAAAATACGAGGAGTGTCAAAATATTACAAACTAAATAAAACTACCACAAGAGACGTAGTCTCTCAAAGTGTTAACAAAAGACAAAGTAATTAGCAACTAGCTAAACAACGTCTAGAGGTATTTCATCCAGGGACAACGCCCGCTAGCTCACAC
>JAIUZE010072911.1:0-15707 GCA_022085475.1 Heliosperma pusillum
TCTTCGGAATATCAACATCTCGAACAGGAATTTGGTGATAACCGGATCTCAAATCAATCTTGGAAAAAGTAGAAGCACCCTTTAGCTAATCAAAAAAATCTTCTATCCTCGGCAAAGGATACTTATTCTTGATTGTAATCCGATTCAATTCACGATAATCAATACAAAGCCTCATAGATCCATCTTTCTTCTTCACAAAAAAGAACGGGAGCACCCCAAGGCGAGGCAGTTGGTCGAATAAAACCCTTCTCAATCATATCATCTAGCTGCTTCCTTAATTCTTTCAACTCGGTTGGAGCCATACGGTAAGGAGCTTTGGCTATGGGTCCAGAACCAGGTACAAGATCAATAGAGAACTCAACATCACGCTCGGGAGGAATCCCGGGCAAATCTTCAGGGAATACATCAACAAATTCACGAACAATAGGCACATCTTCTATACTTGGCAAAGAGGTAGTTGAAGAATTCACAATACACAAGTATGCTTGCTGACCGTTTCTTACCATACTCACCAATTTCATAGCGGAAATCAAAGACACACCTTTTTGGGGATGAGATCCCTTATAGGTTATTCTAACTCCTAATGGACTCTTTAAATAAATCTTTTGATCACGACACTCGAACCTAGCATGGTACAATGCTAACCAATCAATGCCTAGAATTATATCGAACTCTCCTAAAGGAAACTTAAGGAGATTAGCGGGAAAGATAGAACCCGCAATAATATTGGGACATTAGGATATAGAGTAGAACAAGAGATAATATCTCCGGATGGTAAGGATATGGGACTATCCTCACTAGATGTAGGCTCGATAGATAATTTATTAGCATAAGTCGAAGACACAAAAGACATTGAAGCACCGGTATAAAAAAGAATAAGACACGGTTGCTCTAATATTAAGAACATACCCGTAATGATCTCTGGATGAGCATCGGCTTCGGCACGGCTCATAACAAAGATAGAACCCTTAGGTTTAGCAGGAGGAGGGGGCAACTTTCGATCGGGGCAATCATCATAACGGTGACCACCCTTTTGGCAAAAGAAGCACACATAAGGTCGGTTGAAGCATGCCACACCGGGGTGGTGTGGAAGTCTACAACGGTTGCAAAAGCGACCTTCAGCTTGAGCTTGAGGAGCATAAGGCCTATGAGCCATATTAGAAGTAGCTCGAGGAATGAAAGGAGCGGGAGCTCTTGTGTTTGCATTTGAAGAAGGATTAAATCTCCTCTTGTTAGCATAAGAGTTAGAAGGAGACGGAATAAACGGTCTCTTCCCAAAAACATTTGGCCTCGGAGTGAAAGAAGGAGAGGGATTATTCATCAAAGCTTCATCCCTAATGGCCTTCATAGAATTTTCGGCCCACAAGGCATCATCATAAAGATCCCCAAAGGAAGTAGTATTCCTTCTCACTTTACTTTGAAGAACGGCACTCAGCTTGTTACGGTAATAGAAGGCTCGGTCCTCGTCATCTCGGATAAGCCTCGGAGCAAAATGAGCGAGCTTGTTGAACTCCGTAGTAAAGTCTTGTCTTGCGCAGACAAGTTACCTTGCTTAAAGTCAATGAACTCCTTGAGCCTTTGTTGCTTAAGCTCTTTAGGATAGAATCTACCTTCCACTAGAGCTTTGAAACAAGCCCAATTGAAGTCATCTTCGTGAGTAGCGGTGGCACTAGTAATAGCCCACCAATTATCCGCTTCCCTTACCAGGAAGTGCTTTGCGATCCTCACCTTGTCCTTTTCACGAACTTGGTATAGATCAAACTGCTTCTCCATCTCACGGAACCATTCTGATAGCTCTGTAGGGTCCGGTTCTCCACCGTAGGGTATAATCTTACTCCTAGCTATTTGCCCAGCTACCCAAGCGTAGCCTCCCTGATGGTTATCTTCTCTACGAGGGGGAATCTGGTTGGCTTGAGCTAAAGTCGCATCCTGTTGATTTTTCAACACTTGCGTGTGAGCTTCCAACATGACATTCTCTATAACTCGTGGTCTAATCATCTTCATAAGAAACAAAAACAAATTAAGTTACTCTTATCAATTAGCATAAACAAATAGACTACCAAGTAAAGTCCTTAACTTCTACCCATCTCTCATTTATTATTTCAAGGTCAAGTAGTTTAAGTTTAGGGTTCACGTGTGTGTGTCGGGAGCGATAAAGCTTTGATACCAACTGTGACAACCCGCGCGAATGCAGAAATAAAACATACAAGCATGTGATTTAATTAGCGGAAATACGGTATTTTAAAAACCTTTATACATGCAAGATAGAAAATAAGAGGAGTGTCAAATATTACAAACCAAATACAAAATACTACAAGAGACGTAGTCTCTCAAAGTGTCAACAAAAGAAAAAGTTATTTAGCATCTAGCTAATGAACATCTAGAGGTGTTTCATCCAGAAACAACACCCGCTAGCTCACACCCGAACCCAAAATACCAAACAAAAAGCCATCCATGCAAGCAACCTGTTCATTCATGAAAAACATGAACGCCACAATCAGTGTGAGTAACTCCGGGGTCTCCCAGCCATATCACATTAAACGTCCATAGAAGGAAAAACAAAAGTAGAAGCATGCATATATAGTTATACATGTGAAATACGATAAGGATAGATAGGCAATTCAATATATAATGATAAGAGCATATGTAATACAAATCCGAATCCATCATGTTATACAAAGACTCGGGGAAGACACTCTTAGGCAACCGAATACTCTCACTAGGGCTTACATCTCACCGTTAGCAGTATAAGTTTGATAAGATTGAGACTCGACAAACAACCATGCCAAGTCACGAAGATCCATAAGTATCATCAATATAATCATCCATTCAAACACACCAATACATTGACGATCATCTTCTCACGTTAAATAAACGCACGAGCTGTAACACCCCACGTTCGTTGAAGAGGTCCATTGATAGGCTTAAATGACTAGTGCTTAAAGGGTTTGAAAGTACTACTCATATCAACAAAGTGCACTTTCTTTTCTGGTCATCCATGCAAAAGAACTCAAAAGTTACGCGTGCTTGACTGAGAGTAGTCTTGGGATGGGTGACCTCCTGGGAAGGTTCCCGGGATGTGCATGAGTGAGGACAAAATGCGCTGGAAAGGACCCGTGTGGATCTGTGGGCCATGTACACAGCCTGGAGAGCTATCATGAGTGACCGCTCCCGACCCAAGGTTTGGGCCGGGGTGTTACAAATGGTATCAGAGCAACCCTGCGACCGTGTGGTGATGGCGGCAGTTGTTATACGCTCCTGGAGGCAGTTGTTATACGCTCCATTGTGATCACCCACCTAGCGGGGGAGGATTCTGGGTTAGCGGTTATGCTCCCAGGCGCAACGAGGACGTTGCGTTCTTCAAGTGGGGGTGATTGTAACACCCCACGTTCGTTTAAGAGGTCCATTGATAGGCTTAAATGACTAGTGCTTAAAGGGTTTGAAAGTACTACTCATATCAACAAAGTGCACTTTCTTTTCTGGTCATCCATGCAAAAGAACTCAAAAGTTAAGCGTGCTTGACTGAGAGTAGTCTTGGGATGGGTGACCTCCTGGGAAGGTTCCCGGGATGTGCAGGAGTGAGGACAAAATGCGCTGGAAAGGACCCGTGTTGATCTGTGGGCCATGTACACAGCCTGGAGAGCTATCATGAGTGACCGCTCCCGACCCAAGGTTTGGGCCGGGGTGTTTTCACTAGCACCGTGTACATGGCAAGTATGATTAAAAGACATCCACGAGATAAGCATGTCCCTGAACGCATACACGATTCAATTCATTTCGTATATGTAGACTAATTTCCTCCTGGTAGAACGACGATATAAATACCCGGTCCTAGTCTAAATCTGGCTAGAATCCCGAAATCACATTTTTCAGTTCGACATGCGATAAACGTTTCGCATCCAAGACTCGGTCAATCATAGACGCCGAGTACCCCAAATTAGGTCGATATAATTCACGAAAGAGGCGGAAAAGAGCTCAAGCCTCATAACAAGCGGTACGCTACATGCAAATAACACCACCTCGCAAGTACACAACATTTGACGGCCAGTTCGATCAACGCAAAGCGTTCGCCTCCCAACAACGTCGTCGTATGCCCACCAACACATGCAATTAAGCAGTAGGATACATCCCCGTTCCGACATTCCAGCCTTACGAACGTGGAGGTAGCCAAGGGAATGATAGTACAAAGCACATAACAAAATAGTGCTCAAACCGTAACATTTGTAAAAACCGACTCAAAGTGGGACATACCAAAAACCGTCACAAAACATGCGATACAAGCGAATTAAATATCATATATTCAAAACATTAATATTTAAAGTCATTACGTAAATTTATACGATAAATGAACCATCGGAAATATTATAATTGAAATCGTAAACAAGAAATACAAACACCTTCCAGCAGGTGCCAGCCGGTCAGGTGGACCGGCTGCCGGCTACCCGGCTGGTGCTATATAACATATGAAAAACTTAATGAAAGATCAGTGTGTCCCAGCCGGTCAAGGGGACCGGCTGCCGGCTACCCGGCTGGGACCAAAGGGCATAAGAGAAAAACAAGGAGGAAGGTTGAGGTGTCTCAGCCGGTCGGCAGACGGGCTGCCGGTCGGCTGGCTGAGATCGACTTCATTCATAAAATCTTACGTAACAACAATAATATACAGCCACTGCCGCAGCCTGTAGGCTGACCGGCTGCCGGTCGGCCGGCTAGGGTCATCAGTACACGAAAATGACAAGTTCACTAACGGTTCAATATTCAATCATCATCAACTATTATCATAATTCATCCATTCTCATATCGATTCTCAACAAACAACAAGTATCATCATCAACACAATTACTAAGCTTACTAATCATATTCTAAATACGATTCCTAGCATAGAAAACACGTAAAACACGTAAATGATATCGAGTAACCCTTCACTGTTACCTTTATGCGTCTTCACTCCGCGTCAAGGTCCTCTTCAATCAAGAAGTAGTCTTTGTCGGGATCTTGGAGGTCACCACCTACAAATAGTTAATAAAAGATGAATATAATTCACCTTGTGAAAGACGGAAAGTTTGAAAAGCGAGAAAGACGATAATTTTATTATCAATACGGATAGAGGAAGATAAGAGGGGAAGAATAAGACGAACTTACGTGAATTTGAGCGAGAAATGAAAGATTTATGACGATTATAAGACGGATAAAAAATGGAAGTTATGCTTTTGGGGTTTTCTTAGTGAGAAAGAAAGAGTTGAGTTGTGTGAGGAAGAATTAGGTTAAAGGGAGTATATGAAGAGAGTGAGTGGAAAAGTCAAGAAAAGTCAAAGACGCCTTAAGACGGGATTCACTTGAAATCTCGCGTAAAATCCAAATACGAACTCGGAAATTCTAAATTTGACACGAGAAATTTAATTCTAAACTAAAACTAAATTTCGCTGAAAAGTATCCGTAAAAATATTTTTACTATTAAAATAGGGTACATTTGCAGGTGTTACACTGTGAACATCCGTGTTCATTGGCATCCATGAGAGTCATTCTAGACATAGAATGCTAAGGGTAACGAGTTCTTAGTGTTCACATCATCACTTTGTGTCTTAACATGACATAAAGTATTCGAACGGTTCCAATTTCCAATACAAATTGGTGGCGACTCCACAAATGCGTATTCTTACCAGGATTAAACTGTGGATAATGCATTGCATGCATATAACCGACTACATATCTAGTACATAACAGTTTCCCTAATCATTAGTAGAGGCCGCGATCGAGGTGGGCGGGATTAGGTGTTCGATTAAAGAACTTCCTAATACGTACCCTCACCTCTTATTGCAGATCTATGTGAACATCCGTGTTCATTGGCATCCACGAGAGTCATTCTAGACATAGAATGCTAAGGGTAACGAGTTCTTAGTGTTCACGTAATCAGTTTGTGGCTTGACATAACATGAAGTATTCGTACGGTTCCAACTTCCCACAAAATTTGGTGACGACTCCACAAATGCGTATTTTTACGCTTGTCCCTCGTTTCTCCGTCCATGGTTCCACGCGAGCCACGACCACAGAAAGGATTGCGAGCCCGTGTATCACAGTTTGGCGACTCGGTTGGGGATAAATACACTTACGTGTTACCCAGGGTGAAACTTGAACAAGCTTAGGGAATAGTATGTACGAGACTGTTGTCGGTTTTCATTACTCGACTTTCCTAGGTCGTTTTATTTGGCCTTCCTAAGCCTAACCCAACCCTTTCGACCAATCGTCCTGTCTGGATGGTCCAAATTCTTATATGGGCCTAAGGATGGATAGCGATTGACGTCAACCATTCCACGGTGCGAACTCATGTTAGCACCAAGGCTTTCACTACTCGGGCAAATGGACTTGAAACCGACCTTACTCATGTTTGGCGCGTACCTCTCCACAGACCCCTGGTTTGATTGCTTGGTATGGCAACCCACCCTTTAAGCCAAAATCATTTTAAATGCACTCAGCATACCGTTATTATGCATGTTTAAATGTGTATAACCCTTACATGATCACCACTTTGTAAATAAACCATGACAAAATTTTCAAAATCAAAATCCGATTTTTAAAACTGTAACACATTTTCAAAGGTGGCCTAAAGTAGCAAGAAGTGAGTCGAAACTCTGTCCGAGTGTCTAGTCAAAATTATTTCTCCACTTCGAGTCAACGCTCATACAACCACACTACGGTTGTCTAGGACAAACATTTCAAATCCAGTCAGTTTCAAAACTCACTTAAACAGTGTGCCACACTCCCACTTCACAAGTCGAGTCTCTTCAATTAAGTGTGCTAGATTGGTCGATCGCGTTTTGATTCGTCGTCGGTCTCTCGCTCAGTTTTCAAGATGCTTGGAACCAGTCAAGAAAGTGTTCATTAACCCAAGCGAAATGGTAATGATCAAATCTAGCAGCGCTCCTTCGTCTCCAAACGAGCCTAGGCCAAGCCTATGTTCGCCTCAATGCCATTGAGAGTCAAATTGTTACCGTAGAAACTAGGCTGCCTCCCGCAGACATTCCCGACCCTAGTGTACACGATAACATTCCACTCGTCGTGGGACAACCAGAAGTTAATACCCCACAAGTTCTTACTGGAGCGGAAAAGCGACTCCAATACTAGGAGGAGCAACTAATGTATCTCAAGGAAGATGACATCTATAGGGAAAACAATCGCAAATATGAAGCGGTGAATGCCCTGCTGCCAACCAATTTCAATATGAGTGACATCCCAAAATTCAAGGGGCATGAAAACCCTTTGAACTACATCCGTGCTTTCAAGGATTATATGTCTATCAAAGTCATCAAACCAGAGATGTTCCTAAGGATCTTTCCTTCATCTCTCGACACCATTCCCAAGCAATGGTTCTACACCCTAGATCACAAGAAGATTGCAACCTGGGACAATGCTGCAATTGAATTCACCAAACAATACGCAGACAATGCTGAAATTCAAGTTAACATGCATACTTTAGAGGTCCTTACTCAAAATGAGAAGGAACGTTTCACCGACTTCCTAACTAGGTGGAGGAAGACTAGTACCCAACTGGTCGAACGTCAGGATAAAGCCATTCTTGTAAAAAAGTTTATGGACAAACTAAGACACATTTATGCAAACCACCTAAGGTACCAAAACATAGAGTCTTTCAAAGACTAAACTGTACTAGGGACCAGAATCGAAGACGACATCCGAAAGGGACTCTTATCCAAAATAGTAGGTCACGGGTATCAAGGCTCAACGAGTCGTTCTTATGGCTTCCCTAACAAGACCGATGAGGTCAGCCTTGTTGAATTGCCCAGAAAGAACAACCCCCAAAGGGGGTTCACAAACATCGGTGACACATACTTCAGTGCCTTGAAAAAATTGACTTAACAAGGCAAGCTCAAGCCTATAGGACCTAAACCTAATCCGGAAAAGAAAAATAAGTTCTAGGATGAAAACGCTTACTGTGAATATCATAGAGGTAAGGGACATGATACAAAGAAATGTTTCAAATTGAAGCATGTCCTTCAAGACATGATTGAGGACTGTCGTCTACCCATCCCCCTTGGAGTTCTGATGATAACGGACGAAGAATCCACCTTGGATTGTTCACACCTCATCTCCCCAGTTGAAGATGAAATTAACATGCTTATAAATGAAGAAAGGTATTCCACCATTTCTCCTACCATCGATGACTTCATCGCATGGGCTAGAAAGGTGAGTAGACAAGTTTCAGAACTCGAAACTATCGTGACATCCTTACGTGTTCCGGGCACCGCACCCCAAGAAGGCGCCCCACGAGCTTCAATCATATCCCAACATTATACAATGAAAGAGGTGATCACAGCATGTGACAAACTGGTTGAACGAGTCATCACTTTAGAAGCTGAAATCCTCAGTTTGAAAGAACGTAATACCGTCAACGGAATATGGGCCGATGACGACGAGGATGAGTATCTCATAAAACATCCTCAAACTCAAAGTAGGTAAGATCAAGATATAGACTATCTCACTCGATCACGACGCCCTTATCAGAATATCACTCAGAACATTCCTACTACTAATGGTCCAATTACTAACACCACCGTCATCACCCCATATGATGGCGAGGGTACATTTACTGACCATCTACTAAAGCAACTACAAAAGACAAAGGCTAATCTTTCAGTCTGGCAATTAGTTGCAAGTTCATTTTCCCATCGCCAAGCTCTACTCCAACCATGGGCAAAGCTAAATATAGCACACGACTCTACACCCGACGATGTAGTCAACTTAGTCTTCCAAGATTCACTAAGCTAAGTAACCCAATTACTTTCTTAGATGAAGACTTGCCTCCTTTCGGGGCTAGTCACAACCTCGCTCTGTATATCACAATCACGTGCCTAAAGAAGAATATACCCATGACTTTGGTAGATGATGGCTACGCAGTCAACGCCATACCACTAAAAATAACACTTAAGTTAGGCATGAAAGAATCGTATTGGACTCCTATTAACCAAGGTGTTTGAGCATATGATGGGACACGACGTAAATTAGTAGGGCTAGTCAACCTTACCATAGGCACCGGGCCAATCGAGCAAAAGGTTAACTTCCAGATTGTGGACATCGAAGCATTCTTTAACATATTTCTCAGAAGGCCCTGGATTCATGGTTCTAAAGCAGTAACATCCACCCTACACCAAAAAATCAAAATTCCTATAGACGGCAAAGTAGTGGCGATCACATCGTCACCTATCAAGGCTGTGATATAGAAAATGTCCAGCAATCAAGTGGCCACAGATCCAATATACGAGCTTGGAGGATTTCAGAGTTTGAATCTTGTAAAGAGTGAGTTGGCACCTCTATATTTCGACCCATACTCTAACCTAGTGGTCAACCACATACTTAAATCCCATGGATACTTCCCAGGGATACCATTAAACCCAACCATGAAGAGCACCCTTACACTATACAAAGAAGGGAACTCTGGAAAAATACCATGTGGATTGGGATACAAACACACGAAAGAGAAAACCTTAGAAATGCTTACTATAGTTCAGAATCGTAAGAGTAAAGGAATCCAGATGCAACCTTATCTCCCTACTCTAAACGGATATTTTGTTAGGGAAGGATGTCAAGAATACTTTCATGGGTTTCTGAACCTTGGCACTATAGAGGAATACAATTAGCTGGAATCGAGGTCTTCCACAATTGTTACTTTATTCCCTCAAAAACGGTTCCTACCGTCAAAGCTCGCCAGACACCTTGTTTAGACAAACAAGCAGTTAGCCTTCTGTTTGGAGAAGATCAGTTCGTCAGAGCTGCATATGATGAGATCATTACCATGATACTTCAAGACGATCATTTCAACCCTACAACGTTGATCAGCGACGCTGGCTCAAGCCAACCAAAAGGATGGAGAAAGTCGATCAAATGGACCAACAACCAAGGGAAGTTCTTTAAAGTCACTAATGAGGAACAAGAGATGTTCAAAGGAGAGAAAGAAGACAACGAATTTGAGTTAGAGTCGGAGTCCGAGTCAGAGTCTAGCGAAGTTCCTAGAGAGTCTACTCCTGCCGCCACCCCCTATCCCTTTATTTCTCCTAGCTTAACAACTAATAATAACAATAATTTAGGAAATGTCCCAACAGCTATTTCTTTACCGCCTCTGACTACTGAAAAAATGGCCTCCTTGTTTCAGTTATTTTAAAAATTTAATTAGAATAAATTAGATTCTGCTTACTACTTGTGTTTTTCTGAATACAATTATGTTTATGATGACAATGAGGATAATCCTGACCCAGACTCGATAGACTTACCTCCCTATATAATCAAAGAAATACTACAAGAGGGGAAAGGGGCACGAGTCATAGAAAACACTGAACCCATCAACGTAGGGACCGAACTAGATGTGACAACCCTCGCGAATGCGGAAATAAAACATACAAGCATGTGATTTATTTAGCGGAAATACGGTATTTTAAAAACCTTTATACATGCAAGATAGAAAATACGAGGAATGTCAAAATATTACTAACCAAATAAAAATACCACAAGAGACGTAGTCTCTCAAAGTGTTAACAAAAGACAGAGTTATTAGCTACTATCTAAAATCGTCTAGAGGTGTTTTATCCAGGGACAACGCCCGCTAGCTCACACCCGAACCCAAAATACCACAAGCAAAAAGCCATCCAATCAAGCAACCTGTTCATCCATGAAAAAACATGAACGCCACAGTCAGTGGGGAGTAACTCCGGGTTCTCCCAGCCATATCACATTAAACGTACATAGAAGGAAATACAAAAGTAAAATCATGCATATATGAATATACATGTGAGATACGATAAGAATAAATAGGCAATTCGATAAATAATGATAAGAGCATATGGAATAAAAATCCGAATCCATCATGTTATTCAAAGACTCGGGAAAGACACTCTTAGGCAACCGAATACGCTCACTAGGGCTTGCATCTCACCGTTAGCGGTATAAGTTTGATAAGATTGAGACTCGACAAACAAACCAAGCCAAGTCATGCGACGATCACAATGAATCCAACATATTATCATCCATTCACGAACCCATACATTGACGGTGCCCAATCATGCAATGACCATGAATAATATCATGAAATCACGCATTCAAAGACGACGACACAAAGACGACAACTCTCACGGTAAATGAAACGCACTAGCACCGTGTACATGGCAAGTATGATTAAAAGGCATCCACGGGATCACATTTCCCTGCACTCATACGCGATGCTTACATTTCGCCTATGTAGACACATTTCCTCCTGGTAGGAACGATAAGGCTCCTAATCTAAACCTGGCCAGATTCTCGGAATCACATTTTCCGATTCGATATGCGATCACGTTTCGCACCCAAGACTCGGTATTACAAAGAAAACGCCGAGTACCCACATTCTCGGTAGATCAATTCACGAAAGAGGCGGAAAACGAGCTCAAGCCTCATAACATGCGGTACGCTACATGCAAATAACACCACCTCGCAAGTACACAACATTTGACGGCCGGGTCGATCAACGCATAGCGTTCAACTCCCAACAACGTCGTCGTATGCCCACTAACACATGCCTTTAAGCAGTAGGATACCTCTCCGTTCCGACATTCCAGCCTTACGAACGGGAAGGTAGCCAAGGGAATGAGAGTACAAAGCACAAGACAAAAAAGTGCTCAAACCGTAACATTTGTAAAAACCGACTCAAAGTGGGAACATACCAAAAACCGTCACAAAACATGAGAATAGGGAATCATATAAGTTTAAATATGATAAACATGAGTCAATACATGGTACATAAGCATTAGAACAAGTTTATGAAGCATAATGAATAAAAAACATAGATACCTCTCCAAAACAAAAAGTTTGGAAACCAACGTAAACAAGGGTCCACTTCAAACGGTCATAACTAGAGTTCTAGACATGAAAATACAGAAATTCCAAGTGGAGGTGATAGCTTATCCTCTTACGGTTCCAACCAGATGTCACAACCCCAAAACAAGCAATTAACGAAGGAGATAGGATCATTTTACGAAAAGGGGTCAGTGCAGTGAAACTGCACAAGTCACGACCGTGACTTGTATTTCACGACCGTTACATGATTTACCAGTTCACCCGAGAGCCTTCAACATACATTCAAACATTTCCAATTTTCATGATTCACTTCTAACAACTATCAACAATCAATAATCATCATCAAAAGTCGTCAACTAACAACAATCATTATCAATAATACAATTCCTAAGCTTTCTAATCGTATTCTAAATACGAATTCTAACATAGAAATCATGTAAAACACGTAAATGATATCGAGTAACCCTTCACCGTTACCTTTACGCGTCTTTAATCGATTCTAAACCTTCCTAGTCTACACCTACATACAATTAGATAATAAAAGATGAATATCATTCACCTTGAGAAAGACGGATAATTTAAAAAGCGAGAAAGACGGTAATTTTATTACCAATACGGATATAGGAAGGTAAGAGGGGAAGAATGAGACGAACTTACGTGAATTCCAATAAGAAACGAAGGAGATACGGTGATTCAAAGATGGATCAAAATTGGAGGCAAGGGTTTTTGATATTTGCTTAAGGAAGAAGTAAGGGTTTTGGTTTGTGTTGAATGAAATAGATTAAGGGAGTATGAGATATTTATGGGAAAAAGTCAACCAAAGTCAAACTCGCCTTAAGACGGGATTCTCATGGAATCTCGCGGAAATTCCAAATACGAACTCGGAAATTCTAAATTCGACTCGGAACATAAAATTCTAAATTAAAACTTAAATTTGCTGAAAGGTATCCGTAAAATATTTTCACTAGAAAATAGGGTACATTTCCGGGTGTTACAATCACCCCACCTTTTAAAAAGTTTCGTCCTCGAAACTTGAGAGTAGAAAACCAAAAGTATCAAAGACAAGAATCGGTTTTAAAAATCAACAAGAAAGCTTTTACAAGGGAAACATTTATGAAACGAAGTTCTTCTCGAAAACGATTTAAAGAGAATTTTCATAAGTGTGGAACTTAGTTACGGATCTCAAGAGTGCCCGTCGCGAACGAGAACTCTAATTATCCAGATCAAATCAAAGTCGAAATAGTGAAATCGAAAATCAAACAACGTTAGTAAGTGTAGGACTAGTTATCAGACGTCTCCAATAACAAGTGCAAACATCCAACCAAATGCAAAATCCAAGTATAAAAGCAAAAGAAATCTATTTTCCCCAAAAAGAGGGTACAAAATACATCTTTAGACTCCTTTGAAAAGTTAATTTAGAAACACAATATGGAAATTTGAAGGTTTTCTCAAAGATAAAATCAAAATAAGAACACATTACACGTACATAGAGCGACTCGAACATCAAGTTCACAAATCACGATAACAAAATATATACAAAACACGCAAAAAACAAAACAAATCAAACTCTTAGGATAGGAAGATTAAGATAAAGTCGTCAGGAAATTCTAACACTACAAAGAATTCGACATCACTAACTCTACTAATAAACCAAATCCTCAAGAGAATGCAATTTACCCAATTTGCAACTCATCATTTTCAATCATCAAAAATCCTACAAAAATATTCCATAATCACGAGATTTCAAGCCAATAACCTAATTATTCAGATCCATTTAGTATCTACTGAAGTCCATCGGCACGGTAGACTTCACAACTAACAATCCACATAAAAGATTTATTACGCACTCTAATCTTCTTAGTTTCATCAAAACTCTTACTAGAAACCACCAACAAAATATTTATCTCTAGGGAAACATGATCGCTAACAACCACAAGGTAAAGGAGACTTACCATGAAAATCCTTGATTCAATTTACTTCAAACTCATTATCCTAAATTTACAATGAACTTTCTCATCTTCGAAAGTCAAAACACAATCCACGCAACAAAACATAATTATCTAAGATTCAACTAGCCTCATTCAAAGTCTCACGACAAGGGAAAGTCCACAATCCATTATCGGTTATAAAGATTCTTTAATACGCCATAACATCCTTAATTTGATCACTACTATGCTCGAAGCCTCAAATACAAATAGTCACATTAGCAAATTATGATGGTTACAAATTCTCAAGATAAATGGGTTAACCATTCTAACTCTATACTCCATAACACTGAGCACTTACTATCCAAAGCTTGCAACGAACATTTCTCAATCTCAAACTATGATTCCTTAGGAATAAAAGAGAATTACTAATTACAAACCACAAATGGCCAATCACTTGGCAATCAGACACCATTCAAATCATTTAGATCATCTAAAACTCAAAATGAATCGATTTTCATTTATGACAAAACTCCTCAAACTTTGGGTACCAACTCAATTACCCTAAAGCAAAGTCTCTTTTACAATCCACCATTTAGAGACATCAAATTCTCAAATGATATCCCAAGCAACCGCTATACTACTCAACATCAACAAACTATTATCATGATCAACTCAATTCTCAAAATAACACTACAATACCAAGGTCCAAATCTAGAACTACTAAGAGAGGATACATTATCACTATTAGGATTCATCCTAGAGCTTAAGTCATATTTCCCATGATGAAATACAACATGAAATTTGCTCAATCCAAGGACACATATTCTAACTAAAGAATCCTAAATTACATCACGCTTATTCTCCGAGCCTTACAAACGGAATATCCAATCCACTAGAGAAAAGATGAAGGAGCAACGAGATAGAAAACGGTACGGAATCTCAAGGAGAACACGAGAATAAATAAGGCACGAGATTACAAGAGAGGAGCGCTGAAAATAACGAGGTCAAGAAAGAGACAAAGCAGATAGTAGAGGTATGAATATATCTGAGTAAGAGAGAAGATACGAGCATGCGATTTCTTAAAGATCAATCTTGACAAAAACATTCAAGAATGGAAATAAAAAGGGATGATGGCACAAGTAAAGGTTTAAGGTTTAATCCACAAAATTTCTCCTTTCAGACTTAGGGTGATAGTAAAGCAACTCATCCCAAACAAAGGTCTCTCACAAGGGACCATCGTACCCCAATCATCAAAGTAAGGTACACCTAAATTTAACAAGTATTACAACCCAATTCATCCATCCTTTCATATAGCACGGAATCCCAATTGCGGAATTGCAACTCAAGCATAGTAACATTCTCTAAATTCCAAAATTTGACACACTCTCAAAGGTTTCAAAACCGAAGAACTAACAAGGAATTCTTCATAGTAATCTCTTTTCAACTCCTACGGCCCACAAGGTAGAACACCAAACAAAACGTCATTATCAACATCATATAGCCCACGAGTTCATTATTAACAAAGTACAACCTCAAGTCAAACATCATCATTAACGTCCCAAGGTATTTCCATCATAGCTCACATCATAATCCTCAAGTAATATGGTTCAACTTACAACGAAACCGTACTACTCCAAACGAGTCTCCGATACCATAAGATAAGATCATATATTTAAATCCAAGGACTATAGCCAAAAGCTTTTCCACCAAGCCTATACTCACAAACACACAATAGGAAACCACAAGACGTCACTTAACCTCAAAAGCATTTTACAACTCAAGGCATCATTCAAAGCTTCCTATTTACCCAATTAGACCTATCATAAGCATGGTCTTCAAAACAATACTAAACTTCTAAGTCCAAAAGACTAAATTACTAATGAGTTAAAAAGTCATAGCCAACTCATTCAACCTTACACCATCGAATATCAGAACTAATGACACACA
>JAIUZE010072913.1:0-14346 GCA_022085475.1 Heliosperma pusillum
GGCACAGTAGTCTCAACAGTCGAAGACGGAATCAGAAGTACTCAAGTCTTCCTCCTGAACAGTCTCATCTAACCCTCTCTTTCTGCGTAAGAAGGTTCTGTCGGGCTCTGAATGAGCTTTCACTAACTCGAGCCTTTGGGACCTGCGCATACACAACTACAGAGAGAAAGATTAGAACAGTCTTAAGGAATTAGAAATTCCTTAAGACGAGACAAAAATAAATAACAGAAAATTAAATTGCCTCCCCGGCAACAGCGCCAAAATTTGATGTGTGTCGTTATACACCAAAAATAAAACGTAAGTCTACTAACTAAAGAAGATAGCGGAAGTAGGGTCGATCTCCACAGGGAGGAAACTAATTAACTGAAATCTAAATCTGCCAGTGACAATCTAGGGGGTTTTGAAATTGGTTTTGAACTGAACTAAATAAGAATTTAAGGAAGAGAAATAAAGATAGAAATTAAAATGAAGTAAATCAGATAAAAGAGAAATATGCTAGGATTCGGTCCACTACAATATCGGCATCTACGGGTCAACTAAGTCAGTCAATCTATCAATGAGAAGGGCAATGGTTTTCTCCTCTCGGTCTCAAACCACCCTAGGGATTTTCCTAATTAACTCTCGTCCTCTTAGGAGTCACCTATCAATTCTAAACAAGCCCTTCCCTTCCAATCTTTCGATCCAGGTCGGGGTTAACTACCTAGCCAGTCTCCTGCGTGCACTCATTCGACTAAACCTCAATTAAATTGCTTAGACTGATTCTCATATTCAAGACTAACTAAAATAATCTATCCTAACATGCCTCTACTACAGTTTCCCTCATCCCAACATACAAGAGAATTAGCTACTCATGCTATTAACGATGCTAATAAAGACGATTGAACATATGATGATAGACATAATAAAATCGTAATTAACAACATCAACAATAACAACGCAGCAATTAAGAAGAGTAAACAGTAATTAAGACTAAAACGAAGGTTAAGAATAAGAGAGAAAAGGAGTTTACAATCTTAGCAAATCCGGCGTAAAGAACAATCCACGTCGATAAACCCGAATGTAAAGTAAAGATTAAAGTTCAGAAACTAACGTAGAAAGATCAACGTCTGCTAAGCAGACGATAATCCCCTGCTAATGACTGAATGTCTCCTAATGACGTAAATAAGAGTCTTATATAGTGCATAACACGACTCTAAACCCTAATTAAGCTATGGACTTAAGGCCCGTGATAGATTCCACTCGATCGAGGAAAAATACCCTTCGATCGAGGTCTTTATTGGAGGAAATCACTCGATCGAGCACAGGTCTACTCGATCGAGCAACTCTTCAGTGGCTACCACTCGATCGAGCACAGGACAGCTCGATTGAGCAACTCTTCTCTTCAACGCTCCTCGATCGACCAAATACATAGTCAATCGAGGACTTTTGGCCTATCGTGCAGTGTTGGTCATGGCTTTGGACTTGATTGCGAGCGGTTTCAGGCTTTCCCATGCAAGAGCTTCTGTTCCGTTCCTTCCATTCTCCTAAATGCATGCAAAGTGGACTGTTTTGGCTCGGTTTCCGCTACTACACAGCTTGTACCTACAAAATGGTAATGAAAGTACAAAGTAGCCAAATAAGGGCATATAGTGACTTAATATCACCTAAATGACATATAAATGCGTGCATAAATGGACTAGCAAGTCTATATAAAATGTACGCATCAGAATTCATCATTCTACATCAAACCCTATCAAAAAACCCGACTCAAGAGGTCAAGGGGGATGTTGGAAGTCAAGTCATATGCAAGGGGAGATGAAACAAGAGTCAAAGGACCCAGATGACAACTTACCCGATCGGGTAAGTGTGTACCCGATCGGGGATCCCTGCTGCTTCGAGCAAATTGCTTCAACTTCCTCCTTTTGTCCTATATGTTCAATGCTCGACCCCTCCCCCATGAAACCCTAATGCTATATAAAGGATGCTCCAGCCACTCTTCTAAACACATCTCATATCTCTTCACACAATTCTCTTCTACATTTCTCTTTACAAAACCTAGATTAGGAGGAAGGGAGAACTAGCCTCTCTTCTCTCATTTTCTTCTTTCTTTTCATCTTTAGTTCTTAGTTTATTTCTGTCCTTTCTACATCAAAATCTTAGCTTAGATCAATAATAATTTCAATCTTTGTAATCTACTTTGTTGGGTTCAAGTGTTGTAGTTCAAGGAACGATTATTCTATGCAAGGGATTTCTATTATTGTTATTACTTTCGTTGTTGATCGTCACCTAGGTATTTCTATTTTATCCTTTGTTTAATGTCTTTATGTTTTCCATTTGACTGTTATTTTCTATCCTAGATTCATTTTAGTACCGTTATAATCGTCGTTTCATTTCCTAGATTGTCAATGTAGCGTCGTTATTATCGCCACATAGAGAGTCTTAAAATATTGTCAAAACCAACTAAACATGTCTATCCTAGTTTTTATTATCATCATCATCTTAGATATAAACATTATCATGAGTGAGTAGTCACCTTTCTAGGGTGTAGGGTAGCCATGTTAGATTGATTAAAAGATGATAATTGGATAAAAGAAATTTTCCTTTTGAAACATTGTGTCTATGCATGTTTGGACTATAACGATAGTTGACGATTCCTGATCAAAATCATTTACTAGAATGGAATTCTTTTCCAAGGTAGATATACGCGAATTGAATAGACAAAGCATGACATGGTGGATTAAGACCTAGTAAATTGCCTAAAAGCTTGCTAGACCATCTGATCTATGATTGTAATGAACACATTATTCTTACGAACTCACAATGAATTATTTGCATGTTCCATATCCAATTTCATCAATATGTCAATCTACATGTGTGAACCTACTTCCCTAGATGCTTTTAATTATTGTTAATTCATCATTTGCTTTATTGCTTTCATCTTCAATTGCTTTTATTTCGTTTTCGTTTATGCCTTTTATTAGTTTAGAAATTAAAATCCCAAAACCCAGGTATTTGTTAGATAAGACAAAATTGCGAGACACTTCACATTCTATAGGAAACACCATCTCCCTGAGGATCGACCCCTACTTCTCTAATTACATTAACTTGTTATTAGCCTAGTCTGGGTAATTTATCTTTGTATCGGGCTTGCGACAGGCACAGTCATATGGATAAAGAGTACCAAGTTAGGACTAGCTATAAGGTGCTTGATGAGGCAAATGAGGATTTTCTACGACAAAAATCTAAATGTCAGTGGGCAAAGGATGGTGACACTAATTCTGCAATGTTTCATAAGATCATCAAACAAAGGCAGATTCAGAACAAAGTTTTTAGAATTGAAGGAATGAAGGGGGATATTTTTTATAAGCCTGAAGATATTTAAAAGTCTTTTGAGGAGTACTACGAGTCTCTTCTGGGATCTTGCTCTGTAACTTCTGATTTCTATCCTAATATTATGAGGGCATGCCCTAGAGTAGAGCAGGAGGAGTGGGACGCTTTGTGTAGTATTCCTTATGCTGCTGAAATCAAGAGAATTGTAGATTCTATTCCTGATGATAAGAGTCCTGGCCCGGATGGTTATACTAGTTGCTTCTTCAAGACTAATTGGGGGATCATATGTGAAGATGTCTGTAAGGCAATTCAGGATTTTTTCAGATCAGGTAAAATGCTTAAGCAAGTTAATACTACTAATGTTGTGCTGATCCCTAAAAAGGAGAACCCTAGTAGTGTTAAGGACTTCAGACCCATAGCCAGTTGCAATACTTTATATAAAATTATCTCTGAATTGCTTTGTGAGAGACTCTCTAAGGTGCTTCCTAAAGTTGTCAATCCCTCTCAGTCTGCATTTATAAAAGGCAGGAGCATAATGGGGAACATTCTTATCAGCCAGGATTTGGTTAGGCTTTATAATAGGGCCAATCCTTCCCCTAGATGTTTGATAAAGGTGGTTCTGAGGAAGGCCTATGATTCTATTGAATGGGTCTTTGTACAGAATATCCTTCAGAGCGTGAACTTTCCTGAAAGTTTTTTGAAGATTATCATGCAGTGTATTGTTGGACCAAGTGTCCTCCACAATAGTGCATTTATATAATAAATCTCATTTGGAATATACGTGGCATGATTAGCATAATTTGATACTCCACGTCACTTGATTAACGTAAATCGGTAACGCTTGGCTGACTAGAGTTTAATGTTATTGTCGTTTGACGACGGTGATCAACTGATCCCTTTAGGTCACACCTATAGGATGAGACCCAAATATAATACTAATTATTTGTATACGATACAATTTAATTAGAGCATTACATATATTTGATATGTACGTTTAGTTACGAGAGTTATTTATTGGAAATTGAGTTGGGAACTCATTCCACTTAAGTTTATTAGTCAATTATACGATAACTGACTGAATAAATTTTACGTCTTATTTAATACGATTAAATAAGATTTTATTTAGTGATTAATCGTTAATTCATTAAATAGGTTGAGGTTATGCATATATTTTGAGGTAGAGATAATTAGTTAATTATATTTACAAAGAGTTGTAAAATAAATTAACTGGGCATTGTGGGACCCATTATATATTGATATAATGGTAAAATATCACTTAAAGGTTAAGTGTATATTGATTATTAATTTGAGTCATATAAATGTTATATGATCAAATTAATACTTAATTATACAAGATAATTAAGGATATGGTTATAAGTATTTGTGGGACAAATATCAAAAATCAAAAAGGGCCACATTTTACTATGTGGACCAAAATAATGTAGTGGAAAACATAATGATGGTTGTTTTCTTTATACACACTACAACACATGATTATGACAAATGAACATGATCATGTATAATCCTACACACTACCTATTTGCATGAGAATTAAAATAAGCAAAATAAGGCTCATTTTGAGCTCATGGGATCCGGCCAAAGGCCATTATATAAGGACAATGGTTGTTCTTATTTGATGACTACTTCACTTCATTATTCAAGCTTATTTTCTTACTTCTCTTTCTAACTCAACAACTCTCTAAAACTCACATGCAAACTAATATTCATACCATATTACTAGTGTAGTAATACAATAATATTAGTAGTATTATGTCTTACTTATTATCTAGTTAATAATAAGTTGAGATTATTTGGGTTTAATCTTGGGTGCAACAAGAAGGAGACCTTCTACTTTGCAGGTTGTTTTATGGAGGATCATCCATTAATTTCATGCTCAAGAACAATAAGAAGGAGTTCTTATTGTGCCCATATTGAACCGAAAATTCCCTATGTAAGGATATTTTCGTCTTATCTTTTCTTTTATGCTTTTATATTTCCATGCATGATAACTAGATCCTAAATCATTAAGTTAATGTAATTTAATGAAATAATTAGAGGAGTCTAATTAAAGGTCTAGGACTTTCATGTGGTATCAGAGCTCAATTGTTACATGCATTTCAATTTTAGGCATTAAAATCGAGTTATACGATAACTTGGGTAAAATTGAAAATTTGCGTTAAAAATTGGTTTGCACGAAATTTTTGATTTGAATGCATACCTACTGACCTCAAAATGGTTGTGGTCAAATTTGGTGATTTTATGGATTAATTTGCTATTTATTTTGATTTATGGTCTTTAAATCATGTTAATATGCATATTTTATGTTAAAAGTTATCTTAAAATAGTTGTATGTTGATTCTGGTCATGAATTTTTGATATGATTTCACATGCATGTTGTACATACTTTATGTAAAATTTCGTGACTTTTAATTAAGTTTTTGCATGATGATTAATTTTTATAAGATAAAAGTCAATAAAGTGAAATTATTATGATCATAAAACTGAAACGTCCTTTTCTGGTCTTGAAAATTTTTGTTACATTTTATAAGCTGATTTATATCATCTTGGTGAAATTTTATAATTTATTTCACTATTTTGATATATTTAATGGTTTTTATTTGATAAAACCGTTAAATACTATGTTATTTGTTCATAAAATTTATTCAAAATTTTTGGGCAAATTTTTTCCTGTTTTAGAGTTCCTGGAAATGTTCCAGAATGTAAAAAAATTTTGGTTTCAAATATTTATGAATTTTATATTTTATTTTGGATTTATTTCATAAATGTTATGATTAAACCTCTTTATTTAGCAAATACGATCAATTCGAACTAATTAAATACAAAAAAAGTTAGTGGGGACTAATTTTGAGTTCTAAATCAGTTTATATAATTAGTTTGAGCTTAAATACGATTTAAGAGTTGATTATTGATTTTTAATGGTTAAAAATCGATAAAATCCATAAAACCGAGCTAGAATGAGCATGATAAGTGTTAAGGGCGATTTTGGCATGATTTTTACAGCATTTTATTTATGTTGTTATTTTTGAATGAATGAATGACATTTATTTAATTTTTAATGCAAGTTGTACCTAGTATGGCCTAGATTATTTTAATCGGTATTACCCGTAATGTAAGGGAATACCGATTCGGTTGTAATTTTATTTGCGATCTCGTATCGCCGTTTTTAATAATTTAATTTCATTTTTAGATCAGATGTATAATAGGAATTTTATTTGTATCTCTTTGTAATTAATTATTATAAAGACGGAGATTCCCGAAGTCGGTGTTCCAAAAGACGGTGTCATGAAGAGGCAAGGGGCCAAGGAGTTGGTTTCCGATTTTGTAATCTACTAGTTAATTAGATTAGTTAGGTGGCCATACTAGGATTTATTATTTACTTGCTTTATTTTTCCGCTCATGCCAAAATCGCCAACATGCATCTTTATTTCTCGATTGTCAATTCAAAGTTATTCAAAATTCACCGACTTAGTTCGCTTATAGGGAATTAATAACAAAATTGACAAGACCTCTCACATAACTTAAAAAAATTGAGATTTAGCCTTACCAATTGAAGCACCTATGAACCCCGTGTTCATTAGGGCTACCCCGCTCGTGGGTCCCTTTTTACCTCGGGTAAGTAGGGTGATGCGATCACAAGCCAAAATTGGATTGGACTCAACGAGATAAGCGTTATCTTGGGACTAGGAGATGGATTTAGTTGAAATCCGTCAACCAAGAGTTCTAAGTGTAGAATTAGTCAAATATTGACTTACCATTTTTAGATAAAGGTAGCATACGATGACTATTTTTGTCTAAACATGGGTCTTGGAATCACTTATATAATTTCGTGAGGGGTCATTATATGAGTGACTTGTTAAAATTGTTTTACAAGTAAATTATAGCAATGAATGTTTATTTTCCGTTGATATTTATTTTATACGCGCAAATGACAAATATTTTATCCTTCTATGAACTTGTAAATCCGTTCAATCGTGGAAAGGGTTTCCATTATTTTATACGGTAGCATTTTGATTGCGATCTCCGTTTAAACCACCGTAGCTAAAGACAAAATGAATTTTATCTTTTGATCCTCATATTCACCATTGCAAATGTCTCTTATGAAGAGTAAATGAATAAGTCACACTTAGTCAAAAACGTTTTGATTTTTAGTGACGTCTTCTCATAACAATGGTACATCAATCTTTTCGCTCCAACAAAATATTTTAATTTTTGGTATGTCGTCATAATGCTCCTTATCGAGGCTTACCTCAAAAGAGGCCAAATCAGTTGGGACGACTAGGTTAATCGATTTATTTAAAATCGTGAATAACCAAATACCGTAGTCACTTCATGAAAAGTTTATCCTTTTGAAGGAAAAACCATGAATGAAATGAAGAATAGTCTTCACAATAATTCTAATATACTTGTCTAAGTAGAGATTCATGAAAGTGAGTGGGAGCACTAAGAATGATGTTTATATTCGTAATTGTTAAGACGAGTTTCAAGAGTAGGTTGGCACGAGTTTGGCACAAGGCAAGGGAAAAGGGCAAGACTATTTTGAATAGTGTCAAAACCCAAGCAAGGTGTCGAACCCAACTTTTGATGATTCTATTCTTACAGTGTAGGACACAAGAAAAGAATTTGCCCCAAGTTTTCTAAAGAGTTAGAAATTAGGTGTACTTTTTTCACCCATAATATCTATATGATCCACATTTATTTTGCTAAATGCAAGTTTTGGGTATTCGATACCCATTATGGTTTTCATCAATGTATTCAATGCATATAATAATGATTCGTGCGACGACTAACCATGATTAAATGTCGACCTACAAGGGAAATATATCTATTGTAGTTTTATTTCTATAGAGACATATAAAACTTATACTGTGATCAATCTAGTTTTGCATTTAGAGGTATACTTTAATAAACGTCATTATGTTCATGACCTCTAAATAAATAATATAGTATCCACTTTAGTGTACGACACAAATGTTACACTTTTGTGAATGGAACAAGCGTTGTATCTTTTCATGCCTTTACTTGGTCCATGGTTATCCCATACCAATCAAAGGTAATTATATTCTTGAACTAAACTAGTAATTACTTGTCATATAGATCGTAAAAGGCTCAAAATTGGTGACCATAATCTAATCTTAACTCTGGATTGTGTAGCACATTAAGAGGCTAGTATTGACAACTATCCCTAAACCATCTGATTTTGAATCTTATTGTGCGTGCGAATCTTGTATTCAAGGCAAGATGATTCATGCCCTTTTATTTAAAAGGAAATCGAACTAGTGAGGTATTGGCCCTATTACATAAGAATATGCGTGGTCCAATAAGAAACACAACCAGAGTTGGTTATGACTATTTCACTTTATTTACCAAGTATTTAAGTAGATATTATATTTGATTCTACTTAATGAGGTGCTATGAGAGATTCTTTGAAAAGTTCAAAGAGCTTCAATGTGAAGTAGTTAACCACCAAGAGTATTTGATCAAGGACTTACGACCAAATCGTAACTAAAATATCTAAGTATTGACTTTGATTTTCATCAAAAGTATTGTGAAATAGTTTCACGAGTTAACTTCTCTAACACGCATTATGAGATAAGGTGTTGTTAAATAGAGAAACAGAACATTATACGATATGGTTTTGTCTTTGTCAAGTCAAACTGAGCCATTTGACTAACCTTGGAATCTTAATATTTTGTCTGCTATTTCTTTTCCCACCATATCAAAGCACATTTATAGCAGTCGATTTTTGTTTCATATACGATATGGATAGGTAGTGTGTGACACCCTCAAATTTGCGGAAAGAAAAAAAATAATTTAAATACATAACAAAGGGTGTCATAAATAAAAAGGTCATTACAAAACGGAAATAGTTTTATACAAAAGAAATATACAAGACGGGAGAAATATCTCCCGTATAAATACGGAAATAAAAAGAGTGTATAATAATATACAATCTAAGAACCGAATATAGGTCCAAGGTAAATACTTAGCTCGCTAGCTCGTCAATGTACCCAAAGTATGCATTCACCACCTGTTCGACCGCATTAAATATAAACACGGAAGCCACAGTCAGTGGGGAGTAACTCCGAGTTCTCCCAGCCACGAAATGTCGAGTTTAATGAAACATGAATAACATAAAAGCAATGTATATGGAAAATACAAAACCTTAACATATATGATATGCTTTTCATGTTATGAAACAGTTAACTAACATATAACCTAGCATGTGAAAGCTATCATGTGAATCCGATAATAAATATAACAATAGGTAGGGAAGCTGGTATGCTAGCTCAGAGGTTACCCTGTAACGTGGCCATGATACACTCAAACCCTAATCAACACGTAATCATGTGAATCAGTTAACAATCGTTAATCCAAACTCTATCAATCCTAGCCGGCTTGCATCTCACCTTCTAGAACTCATAGAATCATACAAACATGAAAGACCAATACCTCTACAAACAGGCATAAGTTCTTAGGGCAGTCAATAGAAGACTTCTGTAACTCGAGGCTATACCACAAGGTAGGAAAACATCCTAGTCCTAGACTGATCAGACCTAGCGACAACAGCTATTCCATTCCCCGTCTCATGACATAACCGTACACAAGAAACTCTGCTAGGCGACCCCCTAAGCAGAGATGGCTAGTACTTAAGCTGGCTCCCTTCCCAAAGCGGAACTCTTAGGATGCCATGCCCCGACTTGGAGATAAGCCCCCCAGGCCCGGGACACAAAAGCTATCAAGCGGCGAACATATACTCGTTAAAGATAGTACGGGCCTATCAATGTCATGGTCCAAGATACTCATTTAGAATTAGAATGGTCAAGACGCCATATACTCGTAATTCTCTATGGGTACTTAGTCAACACGACACCAACCATATAATAAAACAGTCACAGGAAAACATCCTATCATGTGACTAATTGCATATAAGTAATAAACACATAACATATCGCCTCATATCTACTAAGGCTAATTCAATAATTAAATACAACTTTACTTGAAGACAAATCCCCGACCCGAGTCCCGCGACGGGTCATCAATCAAATCGGGGCTGACTAGATCTTAGTTTGACCAAACCCGTTGGATCAAACCGGCTAGAAACAGAGTCTTTATCACATAGACATAAAATCAAAATATTCATTACATGCTATTTTAATAAAACTTCTAACATGTGAATTATTAAATATTACGTAAAACCCCGCTTGACTTAAATGATATCCAATTAAACTACGATCTCGTCTTATAATTTCTAACATGTGAGAAATAATAATTTATGAAAAACCTTTTTAATTAAATATTTTACTTATTAATATTTCCCACTTGCTAAATATTACAAAACACGATAAAAATGACGATAACTCAAAAACCGTCACAAGTCCCAAAGTGGGACCCACGGGCTGAGTTGGGCCGGACCCCACATGGGCCTAGATGGGCCCCACGGCCTGTTTTGACAAAATGGGCTGTTTTGCTTTAAACTTTCTCAAACCGATTTCTAATATTTCCCGCATGCTTAACATAATTTAAAACCCGTCAAAACAACAATTAAACAATCAAACATCGACACAACCCAAAGACCAAAACCCGGACCCACCATGGACCAACCCAGACCGGTCTGAACCGGCCTGGACCGGCCTGGTTTGGACCGGTTTCCAGCCACTATTTCGGCCACCACTAAACAACCACCCCAAATTGTTTCTTACATGTTTTAATTAATCAAACCATCATTTTAACAACCAATTTAACCATCCAACATACAACAATCATCATCATGAAGAAATCATAAAAATATAATAAGAACACCAACATATTTATAATTCCTACAACATATTAAAATTAACAACTTATCATGTTACTAACTAAAAATCATAAAATCATAATAATATAAACAAAAACTAAAGATGAACCAAAAACTAAAGAAAACCAAAGCTACTAAGGTATGTAACATCTATTCGTCGAGTAACTCGGAATCGTTACCTTAGCTAGAAAAATCAATTAGCACCAAAATAAGAAGTATAAACTAAGAAACCCGTCTTCTAATCTTCCCCTAATATATACGAGTCACCAAACTCGTCTTCAAAATCTTCCCCTATAAGAAATGACAAGAAAAACATTATTAGAAGTAAAAATAGATTTTCCATAATTAAAGTGTTGAAAACGATTTTGACGGAATTGAAAATAAACCGTACGTGAAGATGAGGAGCGAAGAGGAGAGTTTAGAAATATAAATTAGGATGGATTTAATTAAGAAACGAAGATTTTATGAAGGTTTTGCTCAAGAACGATGAAGAACAAATGACGAACGACGAAGAACACGAAGAACGATCAAATAAAGTGATGTTTTGATCTTACTTTGATTTGTTGTAAAATGAAAAGTTGTTTGTGAGTAATGATGGTGTTGGGTGAGCCGTGTAGTTATAGGCCAATAAGGATGTCGAGTTTTGAAATTGTTGTTACGTAATTGACTCGCGTTTACTAATTATTTTACGGTAAACGATTTAATATAATTAACGTTAAAGTTAATTACACTAAATATCAAGATGTTATGTTATTAATAATCAAAAGAAAGACAAATATCTAGTCCTATTAGAGGACTTATGAGCCGTGTGAAATGATGAGGAGACGGATCTGATTTCGATCGTTTTGCGAAATTTTCGTTAACTGATCGATAAAGTGAAATACTATCTAGATATTATGATATATTAATCAAAAGAAATGAAAATATCAAGTCTATTAGAGGAGAGGAAAGGAGAAGAGAGCCGTGTGAGTTTGTGGCTTGTCGGGTCTGATTTTTCTCGATTTGCGTAATCTCCGTTGACGGATCGATAAAGTAACAAATATCTAAGATATTTGTATTAGTTTAATCGAATCAATTAAAATATCCTATTGTGAGTGGAAAACGATGACATGGGCGTGTGACTCATGCCAAAGTCGAGTTTCGATTTTGTTGCGCGTTTTACGATGAGTCGGGAATAGTTAAATGACGTTCGGTTAAAACCGTAAACGTTATTCTTTAAATTCCGAATAAATTCAAAATAATTATATTAAATTATGATAAATCTTAATAAATCTAAATAAAAATAAATCAAAAATATTATTTTTTTTAAATAAAATTTCGGTCTTCATACTTATGAGACGAGTCGGGAAAAGTCAACGGAAGTCAAAGTTGACTGAAAAGTCGAGAAAAGTCGAAGATGACTTAAAAGTCAAGAAAAGTTTAGGACGGCTTAAAAGTCAAGAAAAAGTCAATGACGACTTTAAAAAGCCAAGGAAAAGTCAAAGACGGTTTAAAAGTCAAGAAAAGTCAAAGATGACCAAAAACGGTCCTTTCATGGAATCCCTCAAAAATTCCAAATACGAACGCGGAATTTCAAAATAAGACTCGGAACAAAAATTCCTATTTTAAAAACTTAAGTTCTACTGAAAAGTGTTAGTAAATATTTTTACTAGAAAAATCGGGTACTTTTCGGGTTGTTACATAGTGTACCTAATTTATAAGTTATCCGAATAAAATAAGTGCTCAATAATCCTACATTGACCACGAGAACAAAGCGTTTGTGACTCGTGATGCTGTCTTTCAATAAAAATACGATTATTTCTTGGTAAGACAGAGTGGGAGAAAATGTTTCAAGAGCCACAAACTGAGCATATGGTCCGGAAAACGTTTCCTCATTACTTGTTCAGTAAATGTTTCTTCGGAACCTAAGAGGTCAGGTGGAATTTTATCACTTCTTTATAGTGATGAATTCTAATATGTGACTTATAAAAGACTGTTTCTAGTCCTAACTTCTTGCTATGGCTTAGATTCATGTGATTCGTAATGGACTCCATGCATGATGGTCAGGTATGTGACCTGGTAAATTTTAATTGAAGAAGTACGACCTCTTCAATGTAAATTGATTTTTAAGATCAAAATTTGAATGGATGAACATTAAAATGTTTTCAAAGAAAAATGGGTAGGCAAAGAGTTTTGCACTAACCTTAATTCTTTGATCCATTCGAATATACTTAGCGATTACAGCATATCATAATAGTATGATGTCAATTGGACCTCAAGAACCACCTTCTTGAATACGATTCTAGAAGAGGTAGTATATTTTATATTCACTTGTGGGTTCGTAGATCCTAACTATCCTAAGTAATTTGCAAGCTTAAGAGGATGTCTTAAGTAAGCACTAAAGAGTTGGAATTGGTGTGTCAATCATGTCATAAAATATTTCTCGATATCTCGAGGAATTATGTTTATACATGAAATTTAGTGGGAGTAATATGGTTTTCATCAGTCTTATACGTGGAGACATATTGATCATTTTAAATGATGGAAGATTTTGGAGAAGTAGAATACATCTTTTAGATATCCGGATTTGTGGAGATAAATCAAAAAGGATATTTGCATTGAGTCAAAATTCTTATATTGATAAGATCTTTGACTAGTTCAAGGAAGTTGAACATATGATAATTGATTCCTTTTGCTTCCGCTGCGGGATCAATTATATACGTTGTGATGTATACTCAATCCGACATTTCGCATGCTTTGAGTATGACGAATCATTTGCAATCAAATCCAAGTGAGAGTCACTTGATAGCCATAAAGAACATTCTTAAGTACTTGCGAAGGACTAAAGATATGTTCCATGTGTTTGGAGTTTACAGTGAGTTGTGTGTAAGATTTTACACAGACTATAGTTTCCAATCTGATCAAAGTGATTTGAAATCACGAACTGGCTGTGTTTTATAGAAGATTTATCTGTTGAAAGAGTTCCAAACAGAAAACACTATTGGAAAGGTTCCAAGTAGGAGTGACATTTTCAAATATAAATGTCATGTATTCGTTGGAAGTGTTCCAGGCAGTTTATCATTGCGGATTTCACAACGGAAATGGAGTACATTGCGTCATATGATGATGCATATGAAAGTAGCTTGGATTCGACAGTATTGGAGGGACTAGAAATAGTTCCTATAGCTGTATATCCTATCCCATTATACTGGTAAATCAGTGGGAGCTACGTTGGGCCAAGA
>JAIUZE010072915.1:0-20507 GCA_022085475.1 Heliosperma pusillum
GGATTGGGCCGTGTGTTTATAGAGAAAATAATGAGTCGGGTTTTGAAATTGTTGTTACGGACTTGACTCGGATTTTATAATTATATTACGGTAATTGATTAAATATAATTAGAGATTAAGTTAATTAAACTAAATATCAAGATATTATGTTATTATAATGAAAAGAAAGGAAAATATCAAGGCCTAAGAGAGGGGAAAGAGCCGTGAGAAATGGGTAGTAGTCGGATCTGTTTTTGAGCGATTTGCGGAATTTTCGTTAACGGATCGATAAAGTAACAAATATCTAAGATATTTGTATTAGTTTAATCGAAACAATTAAAAGATCTAATTGTGAGTGGAAAAAGATGACATGGGGCGTGTGACTCATGCCAAAGTCGAGTTTCGGGTTTGTTTCGGGATTTACGATGACTCGGGAATAGTTAAATGACGTTCGGGTTAAAACCGTAAAAGTTATTCTTTAATTCCAAATAAATTCAAAATAATTATATTAAATTTTCATAAATCCCAATAAATCTTAATAAAAATAAATTAAAAATATTATTTTTTTAAATAAAATTTCGGTCTTCAAATTACAAGGCGAGTCGGAAAAGTCAACGAAAGTCAAAGTTGACTTAAAAACGGGATTCTCACGGAATCTCTCAAAAATTCCAAATACGAACTCGGAATTTCAAAATTCAACTGGGAACAATAAATTCCACTTTTAAAACTTAAGTTTGCTGAAACGTATCCGTAAGATATTTTACTAGAAAAATAGGGTACTTTTCGGGTTGTTACACTCGACTTCGAGGTGACAAATAACGCGGCAGAATACTTAGCTTGCCTCATTGGTCTACAAGCAGCAGTCAGTTTAGGCATTAAAAATCTTCGGGTTCATGGAGACTCCTCCTTGATCATCAACCTAGTTACGGGATCATGTAAGATTCAGAGTGAAAGTCTAGCACCCTATCAGGCTAGGATAGATCAATTCACCCAATTCTTTGATCAAGTCACTTATTTACACCTGCCTCGGGAAGAAAATCAGTTTGCAGACGCTCTTGCGAAACTTGCAGCCTTGATCAACATGCCAGACAACATGATCGAAATGCCTTTATAAATCGAACAATGATCAGAAACAGCCTATGTGCACCAACTTACAAATGAAGAAGAAAACCCAGAGGAACCCTGATTCCAAGCCATTCTAAACTTCAAGCTCAACGACACATACCCACCGGAAATAGATAAGAGGGGACAACGCGCCATACGCCTATTAGCCTCTCAATACCTCCTCCTGCAGGAAGAGCTGTACAAAAGAACACCTCTTGGTGTCATCTTGCGTTGCCTTGATCATTCACATGCACAAAAAGTGATGGAAGAAGTTCATAATGGAGAATGCGGTCCCCACACGAGTGAACGAAATGTTGGTAAAGAAAATCACACGTTTAGGATACTACTGGAGGACAATGGAGTCAGATTGTATTAAGTACGTCAGACATTGCCATAATTGCCAAATCTTCGGGAATGTACAACATGTTCCTCCTTCACTGCCTTACATCATGACATCTCCTTGGCCATTTTCTGCATGGGAAACGACATTATCTGAAAGATCACCCAGCCGAAACAGGAGTTCACTGTTTCATTTTGGTAGCTATCGATTACTTCACCAAATGGGTCGAGGCAGCATCCTACACTAGTCTCACCGCTAAAAATGTGGCAAAGTTCATACAAACCAACATCCTCTATCGACATGGTTGCCCACATGAAATCATTAGTGATAATGTATCACATTTCTAGGCTGAAACTGAGCTAGTGCTAGCCAAATACAAAATCAAGCATCACCATTAATCGCCTTACAGACCTCAGACTAATGGCGCAGTAGAGGCAGCTAATAAGAATGTCGTCACAATCCTCAAGAAAATGATCGACAATTATCACGATTGGCCAAGCAAAATATTCTTTTCATTATGGGGCTATCAAAATTCAGTTATGACACCCACTGGGCCACTCCTTTATACTTAACTTACGGGATGGAAGTTGTACAACCAGTAGAACTAGTGATCCCGTCTCTACGTATTCTTTTGGAAAGTGAAATTCCGGAAGCTGACTGGAAAAGGGATATATATGATGAACTTGTCCTCTTGGATGAGCGAAGACTACGTGCCTTACATAATGTACAGACATATCAAGCACGTATCAAACGAGCCTTCAACAAACAGGTTAAATCCAGAAACATCAAAGAAAGAGACTTGGTGCTCAAATCAGTCAGAGCCCTTCTACCTGTTGATCCACGAGGAAAGTTCAAACCTAACTGGGCTAGGCCTTTCTTAGTCAAATCCATATTCTCAGGGATGCAGTTAGATACATAGACCTAGATGGGAATGAATGTGTTATCCCTACCAACCTAAACCAATTGAAACGATAATACCCTTAGCATAGGTCGAACAAAAAAAACGTGCCTCGCATCAACCCGCGTGTCGCTCATGCGACACAGAATAAAAGCGGCCCCTAGACAGTCATTTTTAAATATCATTATGCTCTTGCATTTTGACATTTGGATAATCCTCATGTCATCAACTAAATTGAATTGTACTTCTTTTGGGAGTAAGCAAGGCACGCGTTGCCTTTTTCTAAAGTTCATTACAATCTCTTGCTTCGAACAATTATACTTTTACATTTTTCGAACTACGCGCAGGGTTTGATTTCATTTTTTCTAATGAATACATAGGCAATCCCTCACAAGGTTCAACTTGTCTTTATCTTAAAATATAAATAGAAGGACATTTGCATTTGCATTTGAAATTCGACAAGAATAATAAAAGAAAATCCCATCAGTTTCTTAACTAAAATTGATCCTTTATTCATTTATTCCTTAATAATAATAATACGCTACATAAAAGAAAAATTGTTGAAATAAAAGCTAGGCTAGGATTTTAAAACCCCACCATTTATTACAACTAAAAAATAATAATAACAATACTAAATAAGAAAACATGACTAAGGATATTATTCCATCTTCCTTTTGCCTTTATTACCCTTGCCAATCTTCTTGTCTCAACCATTAGCCGGGCGCTCTTGCGATATCTCAAACCTAATCACCAACGGCCTTTCTCGCGGTCTAGCCTTACCATTCCTATCCATCACCATCTTCACGGCTGGAGTAGTTCTCGGTTTCTTCGCTGGATGAACAACTAGAAATCCGGCCTCTTCTTCCCCTTCCGTCAGATATTTTTCTTTCTCTCTAGCTGTCTCGCGGATTTTTATAGTCTATAGGCTCATGTTTCCTCAGTTTTATCTTTTAAAATGGAAGTGTAGATCAACCACAATTCCGTAATTGAAACGTGGGAATCTTCCTTCTTTAGCAAGAAACCTCTGGGGAAATGACGCAGCAGGTTCTGCGCCGCTTCGAAGGATCGCAGTCCTGCTGCGCCTCTTCCCCGGCTAGTTCCTTTCCAAAGTTTGAGTTGTTCTACGACTCTTCCACATTTTCTACTATAAAAGGAGAGGTTCGTTCTCGCTTTTAAGGTACGCGAGTGTGTCTCCCCTTCTCTTCTTTCATTGCATTCTAGAGCTTCCTCTAAGCTATCGACACCTACGTGCTTGATCAATCGACCACGTAAGCTGAGATGCTTCTGGGTACCTGTCACGTTTGCATTTGACCGACCGATTTGACCAACTTCACCTTAATCAATTTAATCAATCAATCATTCAATTTCTAGTCCTTTATCAAGGGCACTTTCTGCATACATTCGAAGTCGAGTTGTCGCTAAAACGTAACTTTAGTTTATCTTATTTCGGCAACATGTAAGTCTGAGGGTGTTTAATCCCGTTTTGTTTATTTGTATCATTTATTTTCATATTATTCATGTAAGATCTATGTCAGAAATAAATCTAAAGTCGATTTAAAGTCAAAACCGTTTCATAAAACCTTTTTAGTAGTGATCAGACGTCGAGAAGAAATGCAGAAGCATCCGCACCTTCTGGAAGAAACGCAGCACTTGTTGCGCCTCTTCCAGAGGCTGCCTGCTCCTGCTCTTCTTCTTCTTCCTCTAGTTTCCGCGTCTTTGTTTTCCCTTTTATTTCAACCTTTTAAATCGCCTTGTTCTCGTCTTAGATCCCTAATAATCAATATTAGTAGGTTCATATCATATCTTTACATTCGTTATTGATATAATTTATTAGTGTAATCTAATTAAATCACTTTCATTCGAGTTTTAGATCAATAACAAGACATAAATACACAAACAGACATTAACTGATTGCGATTCTGGCTTCACAGCCAGAATCCAACTCAAGAACATACGCATGGGTTGCTGCGCCTCTTCAAGAGGACGCAGCTGCTGCTGCGCCTGTTCTGGGTTGGTTTCTGTGTCTAAACTTCCTTTCTCGCTTTGACGTAGTTTAATAATGTAATTAACCAACTATTAATCGTAATATAAATGTAATCTGTCTTTTAGATTTTTTAATCTTTTCTTGTCTTTCACACGTCCGTTTTGGGTATATTCCCGACATAGATCCTGTATTCATTGTAAGCAATTGTAAAATTTATTTTATAGTTTGTTTAATCATTATAATTGTATGATTCATTTTATGATTTCTTTACCTTTCTTTCACCTGCAATTGATTCTAAATATTAATTCGACCTAATTGAATGCTAAATTACATGTTCACCGACATAATCTAATTCACATGCTATGATTAAAACGTGGATGTTGCATATAACCAATGACATATCGAGTACGAATGATATCCCTAATAATTAGTAGAGGCCTCTATCGAGGCGGACGGGATTAGGTGTTCGACAAAATTTAGCCTGCAACACTCTCTCTCATCCAACTTGATTTTCCTTTTTTTTTGGACCTATAAAGACCCCACAAAGTCCCACAATCACAACCATCCATCTCATGCATCCAATGCCTCTTATTAGGACTTAAGGACTCACTAAATATAAGGGACTAAAAAGAACCTTACTCTATATATATATAGGGTTAGGATCCGGTGAGAACCACTAACATAATGAGAACCATGAGAACTCTCACTAAATGGCCACCAAATCTTATCTCGAAAGTTTTGATGGATCATTTACAATTAGTTTAGTTTGTTCAATCAAAATATTTGCAGTAAATAAACAAAATTTATTGATTATATTAAAAATTATGTACTTAATGTACCTAAATTCAATTAGATAAACTAAAGCTATTCCCAATGCATGAAAACGAGCACTAAGTGCATGAAAATTGTTACATGCATGAAAACAATTACTAGGTGCATGAAAATAACTAGCTCTAGATGCATGAAAATGACGGCTAGGTGCATGAAAATTGTTAGATACATGAAACAGACTACTAGGTGCATTAAACAAACTAAGATATATTTCGACTCGATTTTCTTCAGTAGCTTCTAAATTTTCGGCCAAGAAATATGTTATCTAGCCATAATATTCTACGCCGAATCCAAATATTACTTTAGTTTTAAAAAATAAATTTTGTAAGGCGGAGTTCTCACGGTTCTCATTATCTTATTGGTTCTCACCGGATCCCAATTCTATATATATATATATATATATATATATATATTTATATATAGCTTAGTTCAATTGAGTCCACCATATTCTTAGAGTCCTTGAGTCCTCATCCTAGCCATTGGATGAGGGAGATGGATGGCTGAGATTTGGGAGATTAAAAAATACACTTATCACTAATTAATTACCTATGCACTAATTAATTAACTTTCTCTCTCTAGCTTTTAATTAATCACTTTTTAAACACTTTTAAGCACTTTTGAGCACTTTTTAGCTGCTGAGATTTATGAGTGTAACTTTGATGTTTGCGAGTGTAACTCTAATGTTTTAGAGTGTAACTTTAACTTTTTAAGGCGGTTTGTATGTAAAAATTTGAATTTAAACAATTTTAACACCTTACGAGTGTAACTTTGATGCTTTTCGAGTGTAACTTTGATGCTTTTCGAGTGTAACTTTAATATTTTCGAGCGTAACTTTTAATTTTGAAGACGGTTTTGTATATAATAATTTGAATATATATAATTTTAACATTCTACGAGTGTAACTTTGCTGCTTTTCGAGTGTAACTTTAATTTTTTTGAGACGGTTTTGTATACAAAAATTTGATTTTATATAATTTTAACATTTTACAAGTGTAACTTTGATGATTTACGAGTGTAACTCTAATATTTTACGAGTGTAACTTTAGTTATTTTAGGTCATTTTGAGTGAATTTTTTTGAATTTTATTACATGTTGAATTTATGTAATTTACTATAAATTTAGTCCTTTATGAGTGTAACTGTAGTCCTTTATGAGTGTAACTGTAGTCATTTATGAGTGTAACTGTAGTCATTTATGAGTGTAACTGTAGTCATTTATGAGTGTAACTGTAGTCCTATAAGAATGTAACTGTAATACTTTATTAGTGTAACTATAGTCCTCTATGAGTGTAACTGTAATCCGACCACCACAAACCAACCCACACTCACAAAAAAAAGTAGATCTAGGAAAAAAAATGAAAACAAGAGTAAAAACTAAAAAAAGAAACAAATCTGACATCAACAAGTGTAACTTTTAAGGTCATTTTATGTTACTTTAATAGTGTTACTTTAATAAATACTGTGTGTTACTTTAATAGATGATATATGTGACTTTAATAAATAAAATGTGTAAATTTAATAAATTAAATGTGTAACTTTAATAAAGAAAATGTGTAACTTTAATAGACAATATATGTGACTTTAATAAATAAAATGTGTAACTTTAATAGACGATATATGTAACTTTAATAAATAAAATGTGTAACTTTAATAGACGATATATGTTACTTTAATAAATAAAATGTGTTACTTTAATAGAAATAATTGTCACTTGAAACCCTTTTTCAGATCTAGAATAAAAAAAAAACACACACATAAAATCAAATCATACACAAATTTGAAAAAAAAAATCATTTATCCTTAATGGACACCATTTCCAGATTTGAAAAAAAAAAAAAAAACATACACAAACAGAAATTCATATTTTTTTTTATAAAAATATATATAACCTTTTTTCAGATTTTAAAAACAAAAAAAAAACCAAAAACCCAGAATAAACGACAACCCCATAACAAGATCTGGAATAACCGAGATCTGAAAAAAAAAATGAAGAGGAGGTAGATGTCGAACCACGCACCAACAACAGCCATGCACATCCAGACGGCGGAGGGTCGTCGTAGTGGTGGCGGTTTAGAGGAGGAGGGAGTAAGGGTGGTAGATTTGAAAAAAAGGAATAGAGAATGTAGATCTGAAAAAAAGAATGGGTGGTTGAGTGGTGATAGTGGCGGTTTAGTGGCGGAATGGAGCATGTGGCTGGTTTGGTCGTCGGCTTGGGTCGGTAGTGGAGGCATTTGTGGTGGGTGTTGTGGTCGGGTGTGTGTGGGTGTGGTGGCGGCGGCGTCGAGGTGGCGTTAGGGGAGTCGTCGTGGTGGCGTCAGGGGAGCCGTCGTGGTGGCGCCAGGGCCGGGGAGTCATCGGGGTGAGCGTAATAAAGGGGTGGTGGGTGTGTGTCGAGTGGGGAGTGGTGGTTGGGTGGTGTTGTGTGAGGAAAGGAGGATTGGTGGTGTTGTGTGAGGAAAGGAGGATGGGTGATTTATTTAGGATTTTGATTTATTTGGGTTTTAGAGAGAAGATAGGATGAATATTGTGTAACATGAGAGAGAAGTAATTGTGAGAAAAAGGTTATATGTTGAATTAGGTTAGATTAGTGATTAATTAGTGAAAGGTAGAGAGATAGTGGTGTTAATGACCTTTTTGGAGTATCAATCTCAACCACCCATCCTCCTTCATCCAATGGTCCAAAATAGGACTCAAGGACTCTAAGGAAGAGGGTGGACTCAATTGATCTTTCATATATATATATATATATATATATATATATAGAATTGAGATCCTGTGCGAACTTATAGTTCAATACGAACTTACGAACTCAATAAGAACCATTAGATTGAAGCAAATAAATGGCCTGGATTAAACCCCTTATCACTATACGAAATAACCTCACCTCACACTATTCTCACATGATTCATCAATTACTCCATCCTCACACCCAGACCAACTGCCTCCGGCACTCCGTCGTCGCCGACAACATATTTTCGGCCACCACTAACCGCCGTCACCGAATGAATATGGAGACCTTTGTTTTCTTTTCTTCTCAACCTTGCGCATCACCGGAGCTTAGGTATCGGAGGCATGTTGCTGGTTTTTGTGGATGTCACGGTGGTCTCGCGGAAGGCCGGTGTGGTGGTTTTGTGGCGAGTAGAGGAATCGGGTCTGCCGGGTAGAAGGGAAGAAGATGGGTGAGTTTGTTTTCCGATCTTGTATTTTAGATCTCAATTTTGCTAACAAAAAGTGGTGTTTTCGTGTTATATGGTGGATGGGTAGCTGATGGTGGCGTCGGGAAGTTGAAGTGGCGGAATGTAGGATGGTGGTCGGTGATCGCGCCGACATTTATAAGGACGTTCGGTAAACTCGCCGACGTTGTCTAAGATGGCCGAAGATGTCGCCGTTGTTGTCTGTGGTGGTCGGTGGTGACGTGACACCGGAGTTCTATCGTCATAAGGTGGCAGGAGTGTGTGGTGGTACTAGTGGTGGTGAGCGGTGGTACTTCAGGTGGGCGGTGGTCTAGTGGATACATGTTGATGTTGATATGGGTGTAGATTCATGTATTAATACTAGTAGATACATCTTGGAATACTAGATACACTTATTAGTACTGCTAGATACATCTACGGTAGATGTATCTAGTAGTATTCCAAGATGTATCTAGTCGTACTAATAAGTGTATCTAGCTAGTTGGTACGGTTCGCACCGTAACTTAGTTCGCACAGGATCCCGCCCCTATTTATATATATATATATAGAAATGGGATCATATAAGTCCACCTTTCTTAGGTGAGTCCATAAGTCCTAATTTAGATCATTAGATCTAACAAATGAAGGGTCAAAATTAAAACAAAAAATAAAAGACTCATATAAAACCTCTCACACACCAAACCCTAATGACAAAACCTATCCACTTTCTCTTTCTACCCACTTATCTCTCAAATCCCCTGTCACCTACCTTGCCGCTGCCGCCGTCATTGCCCTCCATCAGCCGCTGCCACCGTCATTGCCCTCCATCAGCCGATGCCGCCGTCATCGTCTTATACTAGCCGCTACCGTTACCTCCTATTGCCGCCCCCTCCCTCCTCTCGGCCGCCATTTCCTCTCCAGGTCACTCGGCGACACCCTTTCGCCGCCCTCTTCCTCCACTTCTTTTTCTCAGCCTCCCTTTCTCTCCAGGCTACTTGTCGTCTCTACTCCTCCTCTCTGACCACAACATTCCCGGCCTCCACCTCCTTTTTTTTTATTTTTCCGCGTGGTTTGTGATGTGGGGTTGGTGGTTGTCGGAGAGATTTGTCTGGTTGCAGTGTTGGCGTTTGGGTGGTCGGTTCGAATGTGGGTGGTCACGTGGGAGTGGTGGTGGTCGGTTCGAATGTGGGTGGTCAAGTGAGAGTGGTGGTGGCCGAGAGTGGGTCAAGGGTGGTGGTGGGGGTGGCTGCTGGTTTAGTGGTAAGGGTTACGGTGGCCTGCTGTGGTGGCCTGTTGTGGGTGATTTGGTGTTGTTGGTGGTGGAGGGTCATGAGTTCGTGGTGGCAGTTGCGGTTGTAGTGGTTAATCTTTGACGTTACACTTATAATGTACTAAAGTTACACTTATAATGTACTAAAGTTCAAATCTAATAATTTACTAAAATTTGATAAATTGGACTAAAGTTACACTCTTAAAAGCAAAGTTACGCAATTGAAATATAAAAATTAAATTAAATTGGACTAAAGTTACATAAATTTTCACTAAAATTACATAAAATTTAACTAAAGTTACATATAATTTGTCTAAAGTTAAATGAAATTTTACCAAATGTACATACAATTGCATAAATTTAAATAAATATATTAAAAATAACATTATGACAAAAGTTACACTGGTAAAGGACTGAAATTACGCTCGTATAAGACTAAAGTTACGTAAAAGTTTTTTTAAAATTACATAAATTCAAATTAATATATAAAATGGACTATATTAGCATAAAGTTATACTAAAGTTACACATTTAAAGGTTAAAGTTACATTCGTAAAAAACTAAAGTTACAAAAATTTGTGATAAAGTGACAACAACTTGTTCTAAAATTTCAGAAATTCAAATTACCCTTAGTTAGTAGTAGGTGAGTGTATTAATACTTCTAATCTCATTCATCCATCTCTTGTAAGATCTAATGGCTTAAATTAGGACTCAGAGACTCACCTAAATAAAGGGACTTACCTGAACCTGACTATATATATATATATATATATATATATATATATATATATATATAGAATTGGGATCTGGTGAGAACCACTAAGATAATGAGAACCGTGAGAACTCCGCCTTACGAAATTTATTTTTAAAAAATAAAGACATTTTTGGGTTCGGCGTAGAATTTTATGGCTAGGTAACATACATCTTGGTCGAAAAAATATAAGTTACCGACGGAAATTGAGGTGAAATACGATTTATTAATTTTCATGCACCTAGTAGTCAGTTTCATGCATCTAACAATTTTCATGCACTTGGTGCTCATTTTAATGCATCTAGAGCCCGTTATTTTCATGAACCTAGTAACTGTTTTCATGCATGTAGCAATTTTCGTGCATCTGGTGCTCGTTTTCACGCATTTACAGTAATTTTAGTGTACAAATTGAATTTATGTACATTAAGTACATATTTTTTAATATAATCAATAAATTTTGTTTAGTTACTGCAAGTATTTTGCTTGAATAAACTAAACTAATGGTAAATGATCCAACAAAACTTTCGAAACAAAATTTGGTGGAGATTTAGTGAGGGTTCTCACGATTTTCATTATGTTAGTGGTTCTCACCGGATCCTGACCCTATATATATATATATATATATATATATATATATATATATAGAGAGAGAGAGAGATAGGTTCTTATGAGTCCACCATTTTTGCTGAGTCCATGAGTCCTCATCTTAGCCATTGGATGAGGGAGATGGATGGATGAGATTGTAGAGACAAAAACACACTTAACACTAATCAATTACCTATGAACTAATTAATTAACTTTCTCTCTCTAGGCTTTAGTTAATAACTTTTGAGCACTTTTGAATTTCTGAGATTTGTGAGTGTCACTTCAGCCCACATTTGTGTAACTTCAACTAAAATGTGATTTCGACTATATAAATTTGAATTTATGAAATTTCAAGACACGTTTATGTGATTTTAGACTTTTTATGAGTGTAACTTCAGTCATTACGAGTGTCACTTCAACCATTATTTATGTAACTTCAAACTAAAATGTGATTTCGACTACATAAATTTGAATTTATGAAACTTCAAGACAAGTTTATGTGATTTTAGACTTTTTATGAGTGTAACTTCAGTCATTACGAGTGTTACTTCAACCATTATTTATGTAACTTCAAACTAAAATGTGATTTCGACTACATAAATTTGAATTTATGAAACTTGAAGACAAGTTTATGTGATTTTAGACTTTTTATGAGTGTAACTTCAGTCATTACGAGTGTTACTTCAACCATTATTTATGTAACTTCAAACTAAAATGTGATTTCGACTACATAAATTTGAGTTTATGAAACTTCAAGACAAGTTTATGTGATTTTAGCCTTTTTATGAGTGTAACTTCAGTCATTACGAGTGTAACTTCAACAATTATTTTTGTAACTTCAAACTAAAATTTGATTTCGACTACAGAAATTTGAATTTATGAAACTTCAAGACAAGTTTATGTTATTTTAGCCTTTTATGAGTGTATTTTCAGTCATTACGAGTGTAACTTCAACCCTTATTTGTGTAACTTCAAACTAAAATGTGAGTTCGACTATAAAAATATTTATTTATGTAACTTTAAGATAGGTTTATATGATTTTAGATTTTTTATGAGCGAAAATTCAGTCATTACGAGCGTAACTTCAACCCTTATTTGTGTAACTTCAACTCAAAATGTGATATCGACTATATAAATTTGAATTTTGGTAACTTTAAGCCAAGTTTATATGATTTTAACATTTATATAAGCGTAACTTCAGTCTTTACGAGTGTTACTTCAACCCTTATTTGTGAAACTTTAATTTTAAGACATATATGTATAACTTTAAGACATATTTAGGTAACTTTAGTCATTTTTTAGGTCACTTCAGTGATGTATACTACATGTGAATATGTGATTTAATATTTTAATTTGAATTCTATGTAACTTTAAGAATAACTTTCGTCCCTTAAAAGTGTCATTTCAAACCTAGAAAGAGTAACTTTAGTCCTTAAAAGTGTCATTTCAAGCCTAGAAAGAGTAACTCTGGTAAAAAAATATGTAACTTCAGTTACTAAATGTGTAACTTCAACCATTATATGTGAAACTTCAGTAAAACAACACCACCAACCATAAAAAAATATGTATAACTTCAGTACAAAAATGTGTAACTTCAGTCAATAAATATGTAACTTCAGTCATTATATAAAAACGAGATTTAAAAAATAAAACATTGATTCAAAAGAAAAAAGAAAAATTAACATCAACACACAAAAAAACAAGATCTAATTTTTAAAAAAGTATGTTACTTTAATCAGATCTGAAAAAAAAAGACGATATAAATAATGCATGTTACTTTAATAATATCAACAAGTATAACTTTAAGGTTATTTTGTGTTACTTTAATATATATTATGTGTTACTTTAATAGACGACAAGTGTAACCTTTAAGGTTATTTTGTGTTACTTTAATATATATTATGTGTTACTTTAATAGACGATATAGGTAACTTTAATAAATAAAGCGTGTAACTTTAATAGAGATTTGTGTTACTTTAATATACAATATGGTGACTTTAATACACAATATGTGATACTTTATTAACTTTGACATATTTTTTCAGATCTGAAAATAAAAAGGAAAAACAAAAAAATAAACAAAACATATATTTTTAAAAATAAAACAACAATAACAATATCTGAAAAAAAAAGGAAAAAAACATAAAAAAAATATGGGAGGAAAACCACCGCCATTCTCTAACCCCCACCACCACCGCCATCCTCTTTTGACCCCACCCCGACAGCAGTTCCCCGACACCCACAACCACCACCAGACGGAGGGGAGGAGTGGAGGAGAACATGAAAACAGAGGAGAGAAGAAGGACGGAGGTGGCCGGAGGAGGAGATAAGGAGAAGAGGTGAGGACGGAGGAGATAAGGAGAAGGGAAGACCGGACGTGGCCGGAGATGGCCGGTTGTGGCCCAGAGGTGGCCGGCGGTGGCACGCAGTGAGGAAGAAGAGAGGATGGCGGCGGCGTGGGTAAGGCGGCAGGAAGATTTGTGTCGGTTGTTGATGTTGGTGGTGGTTGGGTTGTGGTAGTTGGGTGAAATGGAAGATGAGTTACATATTTTGGTGAGTGGTGGTGGGAAGGGCGGCTGATGGCGGCATAGGGAGGGCTGGCCGCTTTAAGGGGTGGCGGTAGGTGGTGGTGGTGGTGAGTGAGGGCGGTCGGCAGTGGTGAGTGGGGTGGTGGGTGGGTGGGGTTTGGTGAGTGAGGAAGTGAGAAAGAGATTATTTAGGTTTTGAATATTTTGGGATTTTGAATTTATTAGGGTTTTAGAGAGAGATTAGAGGATTGATATTGTGTGAGATGAGAGAGAAGTAGTTGGAAGAAAAAGCTTATATATTGAATTATGGTAGATTAGTGATTAATTAGTGAAAAGTAGAGAGATAATGGTATTAATGACCATTTAGGAGTATCAATCTCAACCATCCATCTCCCTCATCCAATGGTCACAAAAAGGACTCATGGACTCACTCTTTTGGGATGGACTCTCTTGATCCTTTCTCTCTCTCTCTCTCTCTCTCTCTCTCTCTCTCTCTCTCTATATATATATATATATATATATATATATATATATAGAGTGAGCATCCGGTGAGTCTAGCTTCTTAGATAAGTACGGTCCAATCAATTAGGACCATTGGATCATTTAGATTCAAGAGCCCTCGTTGAGACACGTTGCTACAAAAAAATTGGCAGAGTTATAAAAAGGAAACTTCTTCTCATACAAGTCTCATAATAATAAGAAAATTTCTCTCTCTACAAACTTAGCCCCTCTCTCTCTAATAACTGACAAAAAATTCCCCCAAAATCACGTAAAACCTAAAAATTCAACAACCAACCATATTTAAAAAAAATTTCAAAATCCAGCCAAATTTTAATTAAAATCAAGCGTAGATCTTCAAAAACTATAGTCAAGATTCAATTTAATCCGTTTTCTCACATGAATAAGAGGTACAATCGCTATTTTTTCACTATTTCTTAAAAAAAAAATTGTTGTGATTGACGTTGTTGTTGTTGTTGTTATTATTATTATTATTATTATTATTATTATTATTATTATTATTATTATTAATTTTGTTTATATTGATTGATATGAAGAAATTGTTAATTGATTTTTATTTAATTTAGATTTTTGTTTTCCACAAAAAGTTGTGGTTAATGTTTCGCTCAAACCGAGTAATTGAATTTTTGCCAAAAAAATATGTTTGATTTGTATGTGTTCATGTTTCTGGTGTCGATCTCATTTGTGCGAAAATTTAGGGTTATGACATTGTGAAATTCATACTTGCACTTGTTTTCGTTAAAATTGGGGTAGGTCTGATAATTAGCTGTCGTAGCATACTCGACACATGTTACTGTAATAGCATTACCGTAACCTTGTTACTGCATGATAGAGAATGAACTTGAACTACTGTTACAACATTGTACATTTGATACTGTGTTTTTTCCAATTAAATTTGATTGCATAACATTAAAATTAACTCACAAATAAATGATGTTAATATAGTACTGTTACTGTAATATTGTTACTCTAATATTATTACTGTAAAATTATCACTAGGGATGAAACACAACGGCTTTCGCATATGCTTTAGTTACTAATGGTCGAATGTTTTGTTCTGATGTCAGAAAAATGGAAGATGATGGTTTGAAACTAACACAAAAATGGCGCGCAAGGTGAAAGTATTTACAAAAAAGAGTGAGACACTGACTAATAATAAGTCATGAAGATAGGCGTGAACACGGAAGTGTTATTGAAGGTGGAAGGCTAGATGAGCTTGTTAACATTGTTATCGGATTTTAATGTATGATTATGATGTATACTTATTGTAAACTTTTCACATTATTGTGGTGTATTGTTGCCAAACATTTTAGTATATTAGAAGCACATGAACGGGTATGTATTCACTTGGTTTTTCTTGATGAAATGAATTAGAATTGAAACTCTTTTATTGTTTTCGTGTCACTTTGATGAAGCAATGATGTTACAGTAACACGGTTACTGTATCATTGTTACTTTAATGAATGATGTTACCATATCACCGATATAATTCATCATCAACAACTACAAAAAAAGGATGAATGCACAACATACTCTGTTAAACTAAATTAATTAAGTCGTGTGGACCACGCAATAAGTAATAGTAGGTTATATGGCCGCTTGAAAGGCCTACAATACGATCTTAAAATAACTAGGCTTTATGGGATTTGAACCCATACATATGTGCAAGGTTTGCACATCGCTCTTCCATTTGAGCTAAAAGCCTTTAAACGAGCTACTCAAGCTGTTAAATAAAATAAATAACGATAAAGATCTTGTCCTCCTATTAATCCCGAAAAATGACTAGGCTTCTTTGAAGACATTAAAGCCAAAATATATTATAATAGTTTATATTATCATCTATTTATGGTTTCTTAATGCTTAGTAAACAAAAATAATGCAATATTATGCCAAAGGTGAATAACCTAATTAAATATTATTGTAATACTTATTTTATTTTATGAAAAATCGTACATGATACAGTAACTATGTTATGGTAACAATGTTACGGTAACAATATTACTGCAACAACATTGATTCATCGAAGTAACACAGAAAACAATATTAAAAGTTATGATTCTAACTCAATTCAACAACAAAAAGCAAGTGAAAACATATTCGAACAAGTCCTTATGATATGCTAAAATCTTCTACAAGACCACATCACAAAAACGTCAGAACATCTACAATAAGTATACATCATAATCACACATAAAAAACACACAACAATGTTATAAGTCTCAACTAGTATTTCAAATTCAATAACGTAGCCGTCTTCATATAACCATATATATCTTCATGACAACTTATTCAGTATCTTTCTCTTTTTTGTATGTACGATCTCTTTGCACGCCTTTTTGTGTTGGTTGATTCTCAAACAATCTTCTTCTTCTTCTTCAAATTTTCTGACATTCAAAACAAAACATTCAACCATTAATAACTAAACCACATGCGCAAGCCGGTGGTCCATCATTAGTAATAACTTTACAGTAATAATATTACAGTAACATCATTTGTAAGGTTACGAAAATGTTATAATTCGACATATTTAATTGGAAAAAATCACACAATATCAAATATATTGGTTATTAAACACATATCAATTAAAATTCAACAGTAGCTGGAATTAAAATTGAATCATATAGAGTAATGTTGTTACTGTATTAATGAAGTACTCTTGTTACTGTAACACTGTTTCAGTTTCAATTTACATTTACTTTACTTTCTTATTTTTACAGTAACAATATTACAGTAATAATGTTACACTATATGTCGAGTATATTTACAGCGGTAGGTTAACTAATCGCCGCCGCTGCTGTATACCTCCAGTTTTCCTAAAAACAGATCTAGTTATGAATTTCACAATATCATAACCTTAACTTTTCTCAAACAATATCAACACATACATAAATCCGAAATCGAACAATATAAACATGAGATTATAATACAATTTAAATATTCATATAATCGCAAATTATTAAATAAATCAATCGTAAATTAACAAAGCACAAACTAAAATTGCTGCTCAATTTCACCATGTCATAACCCTAATTTTTTGCAAAATTACTATGAACATTACAATCGGCATTAATCGCATGAACAATAGACAACAACATTATGAACACATACACTATCATATTAAATATCAAAGTCTTACATAATTTCGCATAACTTTCAGTCGAATCGTACATAAAATCATACGTTGAATTCGAAAATCAACGAGAAATCACCGGGAAATCGATTGAAATTATGCAATCAATCGAATGATCAGATACGCCAGTTCGATTCAAATTTTCAATTGAATGATTCCTGAATTACAAATTAACATTAGATTTGAATATTTTGAAGTACGGGAGAATGAAAGTTTAGAGTTTATAATTAGGTTTGAAAATTTAGGGAAGTTAGAGTTACTGGAGAGAAAAAAAAGGAGTTGAACGTTGTTTGTTTAGAGAGAGAGTGAGATAAGAGAGAGAAAGTAAGATTGAGTTATGAGCTCTTAGAATAGAATTGCAAGTTTATATAGTATGAGCTAGGATTAATCTTAGCCCTTGATTTGTATAAGATCTAATGGTGGAGATTCACGGGACGTACTCACCTAAGATATGTGGACTCACCGGATGCAACTTCTATATATATATATATATATATATATATATATATATATATATATATATAAATGTGATCACATAAGTCCACCTTTCTTAGATGAGTCCATAAGTCCTAATCTAGGCCATTAGATCAAAGAAATGAAGGGTTGGGATTAAAACAAAAAATAAAAGGCTAGTATAAAAGCTCACAAACCCTAAGGCATCTCTTATAACCTACCAACTCAATCTCTCACCTCTCATTTCTCTCTCTTCCTCTCAACTCTCTCAAACACCACCACCACCACCACCACCACTGTAACCCCGATCCACCACGATCATCCCCCACTACCACAACTGTCAACCCACCAACACTCCACCCCTTCGACCTCCTTACCGGACGACCACCCCACAACAACTCCACCAACACCGCGGGCGCACCACCATACCACCGCACTTCTGCCGCCCCGCCCTCGTCATCGCTATTCGTTCTATTCCTCCACAATACCGAACTTTGCCGCCTCCCTTAAATTCCCGCTCCTCTGCCGCCGTTACCCATGCTCCTCTCCGCAACCACCCTCCTCCGTCGTCCTCTTTCTCGTTCGCCCTCCTCTCTCGGCCTTTTCTCCACTGTCCGCCTCTTCTCTTCTCCTCTCCTCTCCTCTCCTCTCCTCTCTGACCACGGCTGTCCCACCAGTCCACCACCTCCTCTTTTTTTTTTTTTTCCAGATCTATGTTTTGTGGTGGTGTTGTTGTTGTTTACGTGGCTGGTGAGGCTTTGGGTGGCAGTGGTGGTGCGACGGACTTTTTGTTTTCTTTTAGTTCTGTTTTGTTTTTGGGTGGTGGAGTAATTGTGGCGGAGTGGTGGTGAGTGGCTGTTGGTGGTGGTGACGGGTGCAGTTGTGGTGGAAGGTGGTGGTGGTTAGTAAAGTGACGGACTAAAGTTACATAGTTACATAAACTTGCACTAAAGTTACACACTTAACATAATAAAGTTACATAAAATTAGATTAAATTTACATTAAAGTTGACTAAAGTTACATCAAAATTTGGCTTAAGTTGCGTAAAATTTGGTTAAAGTTACGTAAAATTTGACTAAAGTTACATAAAATTTAGCTAAAATTACATAAAAATTGACTAAAGTTACATAATTTTTTACTAAAGTTACATAAAATTGCATAAAATCATATTAATATATTCAAAATTACCTTATCTTACACAATTTTAAATTTTTATATACAAAATAGCCTTAAATGACTAAAGTTACACTCGCAAAATATTGAAGTTATACGTGTAAAAGACCAACGTTACATAAAATTTTTCTTAAAATAACATAAATCCATATTAATTTTTAAAATGAACTATATTAGAATAAACTTACACTATTAAAGGTTGAAGTTACACTCGTAAATAACTAAATTAGTATAAAGTTACACCTTAAAGAGCTAAAGTTACATTCGTAAAAAACTAAAGTTACATAAATTTGTGATACAGTGACAAAAACTTGTTCTAATATTTCAGGTTTTCAAATTAGCCTTAGTTAGTAGTAGGTGAGTGTATTAATGCTTCTAATCTTATCCATCCATCTCTTGTAAGATCTAATGGCTTAGATTAGGACTTATGGACTCACCTAAATAAAGGGACTTACCTGATCCTATCTCTCTCTCTGTTTTTTTTTTCTCTCTCTCTCTCTCTATATATATATATATATATATATATATATATATATATATATATATATATATATATATATATATATATATACACACATAAAATTAGGATCACATGAGTCCACCCTCTTTTTTTTAAGTCTGTGAGTCCTAATATCAACCGCCCAATCAATACAGATCAATGGCTGAAATTACGCATGACTAGCATGGGTATTTTCGTCATTTATCAAATTCATATATAAACCCTCAATCCTCACACTTCCCTCATAATTCACATTCAATTCCTCCCTCTATTATCTCTCCTCTGTGATTTTCTCTCTCTACCTCGATCAATCTCTTCGTCGTCATCTCTTTCGTTCTTATGCTCCGTCGATCTTCATCTCCGTCGATCGTCATATGCTCCGTCGATCTTAATCTGTCCGTCGATCTTCATCAAGCTGCTATATTATATTTTATTCATTAATTCCCTTAATTTCAATGTCAGGTATTATATTATCTTCTTTTTAATTCTCAATTTTCAATTTCAAGCTTTTTAATATGTTAATTAGGTTTTTATTTTCTGTTTCACTTCTTTCAATCAAATTATCTTTTAATTTATGTCTTTATTATTCGTTTTAATTGATTTATTGCTGTCATCTTTTCCTTTAAATTGATTTATTGTTCTCCTCTAGTTTCTACTTGACCTAATTTATTCTTTTTTTTGTGACTGATTGTATATTGACCTAATTACAAGCTTTTTAATATGTTAATTAGGCTTCTATTTTCTGTTTCACTGAATTTAATCTTATTAACTTTTAATTTATGTGTTTATTCATCGTTTTAATTGATGTATTGTTGTCGTTTTTTCCTTTAAATTGATTTGTTGTTCTCATCTAGTTATTCTGTGATATTAATTTATGTGTTTATTCAACTATATTAGTTCTCATCTTGTTATTAGTATCACAAAGTATTCTTAATAGTATCAATGTTGAAATTTAGTGTTCTACCTTATTGTTTTACTCCTTAAGCTATATTCAGTATCACATCTTCTCCTAAACAGCATCACATATTATTCTTAAGAGTATCACATGTTGAAATATAGTGTTCTATCTAAACGTTTCATTATGTAACCTATATTCAGTATCACATATAACTCCTAACAGTATCACATATCTGGTCTAACAATATCACATCTTATCCTAGTAACTCAAATTACTTTTCCTGCTAGGAGATATTGCCTCAACCTCTGTTGTTGATAACACCTTTAATTCTTGTGTTGAGTCTGTTTATACTCCACGATGCTTACAAGAAGCTGATGTGCCTGCTGGGAATCAC